>LBNU01005862.1:8655-27865 GCA_014162995.1 Artemisia annua | reverse complement strand
ATATTTAATCATAATATTACTGAAATGGATTAATGAATACAGTAGATAAATGACTAAAATATATAAAAAGGACGATTCGTACATCTGCGTTTCGGATATGCACGTTAGGACACAAAATCATGTCATTTTAAATTAATTTTCAAACTAGCCCTTATAGTTTTGACAAGTGTCATATTCGGCCCTTGGGGGTTTTCTAGTTGATGTTAAGGACCTCTATGTTGGTTAAGCATATAAAACTTTTAAATGATTATTTAGTTTATGCTTTATGGCCTATTCAAGTATGTTTAGCAACATAAAATGGACTAATATAATATTAGATGTCAAGTCTTACATAAATATGATAATCTTATTAAGTTATGACACTAGACTAATAATAAGTTGGGACGTTTGGCTAAAAAATAAAGTATGTGTACTAGTTATTGTAGCAAAGTTCATGGCAATTGATTATGGTATCGTTGAATTATTTAAGGTGGTCGAGCATTTGTGAGACTTGATAGGACTCAAGTAACATCTAAAAGATCTCAAGGTGAGTTCTTGTAGCCCCTTTTTTTTTAAATGTTTTTCTTTGGGGGAAAATGGTACTCAAATGATGTTTCAACTGTTTTCTTGCTGTGATACAATGTTTTCATGTTTTTGGACTATATGTGTGTTTGATTACTATATGTGACCCATTGTGATGCTAAATTTGTGTTTCATGTATGCGCAACTGTTTAACTCCGTTTGGAGCCGAAGCAAAATGATAGTACTATCAGGGGTAGCTCCCCACTATTAGTAACACGTGTGTAACACTATTGGTAGGTTCAGTTGTCGCTAACGCTGTGTTTCAACTATATGCATATATGCTTACATCTTGCTCACTATTGTCCTACGCTATATGATTCACAGCTTCGTGGTTTAACTTTCAAACCTACGAGCTCACCAACATTATGTTGATGTTTTAGTACCATTTTCAGGTGATCATTGTTAAAGTATTTGATGGCATGTTTATTGGAGTCAGACCATTTGATAATGTGCTACTCTGTTTCCAAGACGACAAGATTTCAAAAGAGGCATATTTCACAAGGAATGTTTTGTAAATTAATGTTGTAATAAATGGAAGGTATGAATCTATGATGTTATGCAATGTGCCTTTCTCAGTTACACCTCGTGTTTCCGCCTTTGACGGGGTGTGACAATACTTGTCACAAAAATTACTTTCGTGTAGCGTACAAAAAAAATAGCTTTTTGATGTACTGAACTTTCGTTTTTGTCCTTTTTGATGTATTTTCGTGACTTTTTTGCCCTTGAATTTTTAATATTTTGAGGGGCAAAAATGTTAATAGTACATAAAAAAGACCAAAAAATGAAAGTTCAGTACATCAAAAAGCTATTTTTTTTTTGTTCGCTAAATGAAAGTAATTTTTGTGAAATGGTACATTTTTAAAGATTTTTCCCAAAATTAAATTGTTAAAAGGACTTGTAGAGTTTTTGACAGAGACAAATGGGGGAGAATTATATGATATGAATCGACAGAGTAATTCTTTTGCTTCAATTACCAATCAAAGAGAGTAATCTTAATAAAAAGATCAATGACATAAGTGGTTGGGGAAGTGTTTTTGGTAGCCCGTCTAATGGATTGTGGCACCCTTCTTTTAATCATTTTTTTATCCACTGTGTTGACAGAATAAATAGTTTTTTTTTTTTTAATCATTTTTTGTTTTGTATGTACCGTCTTTTAATACTTTGACTTATCAAACTGTATATTTTATGTTTCGTACATTTAGTTCCATAGTTTTATAATATAAATAAAATTATAAAATAATAAAAGAGAGTTGTCAAAATCCATTTAGATGTATTAATAAAAATCCCAAGTAGTTGGCATTAAAGAATGACATGTCATAAATATATTTGACAAAATGTTTGGTATTAAAGACTGACATGCCATAAATATTTGACAAAACTAAAAGTAAGAAGGGGCAAACATTATATGATTGTTTTATAATATCATTTATTTACTTAGTTGTAGTTGTAATTTTAGTGTAACCATACGTAAAAGCTAGACCCCTTCCTTTATTTAAACAAAATCCAAAAACTAAACATATTTAAACAAAATCCAAAAACTAAACGCTCGTTGTCAAACAATAAATTCTAAACACTCTAAAAAGCTATTTGTCATACAAAGCGTAACAAATTAGCAATATGCCACAAATCATATACCTTTTTCAATAATTTCACCAAACACCGGCAAGCACAAGTAGTAGCATTTTTTTTTTTGGTAACCATGGTTTCCGACCTTTTGGCCGACTAATCCACGGGGTTTGAACCCACCGCCACACAGACTCAATCTATGTAAAGCGCTCCCTTTTTAGAAGGTTGGCGTGGCCATTTCAAGGTTGTTTGAACTTAACAAGAATTGAACTTGAGACCTCACCATTTTAGAGTGATAATCACAAGCTCTTTGGCCACTAGGTCACCTTTGGTGGTTTACAAGTAGTAACAAATAGTAGCTGGCAATAACTCTATTTTGTTTAATAAAAATGTTTAGCACATATATTTATAAGTGAAATGTAAAACCATGTAAAAGCTAAATGCTTCTTCAAGTAGCGTTTTTAGAAGAAAAAAGAACAGAACGCTAAACACTGCCTGCCAAACTCGTTAGGCTGTAATTGATATAGGTTATGGGTATAAAAAAATGCGAAAAGCTTATTGAAGGTGTTTGGTTAAGCTTATGTCCAAGTGCTTATTACTACCTCTGTCTCATATTAACACACATAAAAATATTTAAAGTCAAAGTTTTTAAAAAAAGACTTTGAAAAGTTCAAGTGGACATTTAATATGGGACGGAGGGAGTAGTTATTTGGGGGGAAATGAGGGGTTATTCGATAGTGAATAACTGGTTAAGTTAACCACAAGCTTATCCTAATACCCTCTTAGTATAGTATATTGTGGGCATGATTGAAGCCGAAATAATGTATTTTGTTTCCTTGTTAGCCTTGAGATAAGAACCACATTTCTTAAGGCGTAATACATTGGGATGTATATGCATTTTTGTTAATTATTATGTGTAGATCAGTGTGATTTTGTGAGAAAGATAATTGCACATGGGAATATGGGATTTAGGGGTGTTCGGGTAAGCTTATCTAAAGAACTTATAGGTTATTGGGTTTTCAAATATCTAAAAAGCTAATTAAAGGTGTTTGGTTAAGCTTATGTCAAAGTGTTTATTAGTTATTTTGGGGTATACGGGGGTTTTCGATTATGAATAAATACATAAGATAAGCTTAAGGTTATCCAAATACAGTACGTCTTAGTATCTTTTGGGCATGATTAAAATTTTCCATAGCAGAAAAACACCGACTATACGAATCAATCCACCTTTTTATATTCAACAAATTCATAGGGTTTAGGGGGTGTTTGGGTGAGCTCATCTGTTCATAACAATTCGGAGGAGATCGTTACTAGGTTAGTTTTTACATTTTTCCGAATTGTTATGTGATTTTGTGAGAATATGGGATTTAGGGGGTGTTTGGGTGAGCTCGTCTGCTCATGGTTGTAAAACTCGTTAGGCTGTAATTGAAGGTGTTTGGGTAAGCTTATGTCCAAGTGCTTATTAGTAGTTATTTGGGGGAAAATGAGGGGTTATTCGATAGTGAATAACTGCTTAAGTTAAGCACAAGCTTATCCTAATTACCCTCTTAGTATAGTATATTGTGGGCATGATTGAAGCTGAAATAATGTATTTTGTTTCCTTGTTATGCCTTGAGATAAGAACCACATTTCTTAAGGCGTAATACATTGGGATGTATATGCATTTTTGCTAATTATTATGTGTAGAGCATTGTGATTTTGTGAGAAAGATAATTGTCATGGGAATATGGGATTTAGTGGGGTGTTCGGGCAAGCTTATCTAAAGAACTTATTATAGGTTAAAAGCTAATTAAAGGTGTTTGGTTAAGCTTATGTCAAAGTGCTTATTAGTTATTTTGGGGTTTACGGTTTTTTATTTATTTATTTATTTATTTATTATTTTTTTTTTTCATTTTTATTTTATTTTATTATTATGAATAAATGCATAAGATAAGCTTAAGGTTATCCAAATACAATACGCCTTGTTCTGCCTCAATATAAGAACCACATATCTAAAGGCATTGTCCTTGTTAAGTTTGGTTTTACCCTTTCTTAAGTTCACACCTCATTTGTAAACAATACTCCAGAATTATTGTTTTCTAATACTATCATTCTCCGTCTCAAAACGGGCCGTTAAGGAAACCAATTACTAGTGCTTGAAACTTTAATTGAATTGTTGAACACGTATCATTTTTTCTTACCGGAAAAACCTACCAGAATTATTAGACTTAAGGAAATCGTTACTTAAACTAATGTAAAGAATTAAGAATATAGAATGAAAACATGGTGATACAGATGTTTAACTGTGACATAAACAAAATTAACCTCAAAGTATTAAAAAACGTAGAACAGGTAAAAACCAAAACTTAAGAAGAAATGACATGAGATGGTGAAAGTTAAGTGGATTAGATTCAGGTTAGATGATTTGGTTCAGGCACGAAAAACTTTCCATGTGCATCATTGCTTTTTTCCTGCCTGTGTTTACGGACTAATGAATACAAACGGGACTGATAGATACAATTTGTTAAAACTTCGTTTGCACAAGTAAATTCTTCACATGTTAAAACTTTGTTAGCCCAGTATCAGTGATCAGACTCTCCTGTGTTGTTCAATGCTCCCAATATCCATAGTTGATAGATGTAGTTAAAAATGTTAAGTTTAGGTGGCAGGTCCATGAACTCGAAATCGAGTAAATTGTCGATTTTTTACGACTTCAGAAGCAAAAGTACGTTCCCCAGGTTTGCCCTCTGGATTTCTGGGATGGGGTTGTCGAACCATTTCTTTTTTGTACGCGTTTTCGGTAAAAAGACAGTAACAGGTACCGGGCCTAATAGTAAACAAACTATAAGATTTTTGTGAACTTAAGAAAGGGTTAATCCATCTAAAGGCGTCTTAGTATCTTTGACATTGCCAACTTGACAAAACTGCAACAACAAAATAAAAAGTACTTGTTGTTGATGCTAATATTCTGTAATTATTTCTTGTGGATTTTTGATATTTGATGTTTTTTGGTTGTAATTCAGCATACCCATGTCGTGAAATGTGTCTTTTTTGTGTTTATATATGTTTATTGTGTTGAGTTTGACTTTTTTAATGGTCAAAGGACTAGTTGTTGTTGATGCTAATAACCTGTAATTTTTCTTTCTATTTTTAGATTTTTGTTGTTTTTTGCTTATTATTTGATATACCATGTTGTGAAATGTGTCTTTTTTATGTTTGTACATGTTTATTGTGTAAGGTTTGACTTTTTAAAGTCAAAGGACTAGTTGTTGATGCTAATATTCTGTAATTTTTCTTTCTATTTTTAGAAATTTGATGTGTTTTGGTTATGATTTAGTATAACCATGTTGTGAAATGTACCTTTATTTGTGTTTATATATGCTTAATGTGTAAATTTTGACTTTTTAAAGTCAAAGGACTAGTTGTTGTTGATGCTAATACCCTGTGATTTTTCTTTCTATTTTAGAAATTTAATGTTTTTTTGGTTGTAATTCAGTATACCCATGTTGTGAAATGATTATTTTTTATGTTTATTGTAATAAAGTTTAGATTTTTATGCTGAATGTGTGTTGATTAGCATGTTTGACTGTGTATTTTGAGTGTTTAAAAGTTCAATATGTAATTGATTGCTCTAATTTTTTAAAATTCTGTTGTTTTACTTTTTGGTTGTAATTGATAAAGTTTGTTTTTTTCTATTTTTTTTTTTTTTTAAATTATGTTGATCATGATAAAGTGTGGATTTTTCTGCTTTTTACAGCTTGATAGTCTTGTTTGAAATGGATTCTTCTTTACCAGTGCTATTAATTTGAAAATAGTGAGAGTGTTGTTTATTTATGTTCATGTTCGATTGTGTAAAGTTTGACTTTTTTAAGGTCAAAGAATAGGCTGTTGACTTTTAGTTTTAGCTTAAATGGTGTTGATCATTGAGCAATGGTTGATAACCAAGATTAGTTTATAATGAGAATTCACTCATATAAACTTGAATTGTAAGTTTTGAATTTGAAGATGTTAGGCAAAGTTTTGAATTTGAATTCATCACAATGACACAATAGTTTATGTGCTTTAGATGATCATGGAACCTAGACGGCTACATTACATGAAACACTTACCCCTCTAAAATTTGACTTCATGCCGTGCTACCTAGTGTGTGGACCAGTCATTATCCATTAGGGTCGCCAACAATTGCAGTTCACCCTTAACACAAGAGTAGTATGTTTGAAGGCTAGAAGCCAATAGTAGACATTTAGTTATTTGGAACAGTTATTTTCAGAAAGTCCTTCCATGTCCTCGATTTCTTGCAATGTACAATAGAAAATCCCAAAAAATCGTTATTTGGCATGATAATGAAAACTTTGGCCAAAATGGCAAAAGCCTAATACCCGGACCTGTGAGACATTTGTGTGGGGTCTGTAACTCCTTTATGATCGTAAGTTATGGACATGCACCACATGATTGTCATGTTCCAGAAAGGTCTCGTCTAGGACTTCATGTGTTCAATCTGTTCCACATATATGAACAACGTAAATTTTGTGTTCTCTCTTTGTTTGTGTGAATGTGCACCTTTTGTTTATGTGCAACTGACCTTTGTAAGTATTTTAATTCGTAATTTTTGTATTCAGTGCAGCAGCTTTACCTCCAGATGATGAGGGGGATTCGGTCCAAAGGAAATTATCATACAGCACTTTCGCTCCATTTCTGCTCTACTTAATTGACTGGATGGACTATAGCTGTACTGACACAATTCCAAGTTATCTTGGCCTTNACATGGATGGTATTCAAACAATGTCGTCTCAGACCGAAGAGCTACCCTGAGAGAATTCTATGGTTTTTCTCGATTTCTTGATATAATCTTTATTGCAGTCATTTATTCATTTTCGTTATTTTGACTCAGAAATTTAAATGATTTTTGCAGCTGTTTTATATCCGTCACTTAAACAACTCGACGGTCATTAGATTGAGTTGAAAGATGTTAATGACAACAAGAAAAATTATTGTAAAGATGTTGGTAGAGATGACGAATGTGGTATATGTATAGAAACTAGTGATGAAATGGCGCTGCCTAATTGTGGCCACTCGATGTGCATTGGGTGCCTTCGCGACCGGTAAAAATCCATGCTCATGCATTCACACATACACTAAAACACACGCGTATACCCCAATCGGGCCCAACTCTAATTACTATAAGAAAATCTTGATAACAGGAACACTAGGTCCAGGAACACTAGGTCCAAATCATGCCCATTTTGTCGAGGATGTTTAAAGAAAGCACACTCAGGAGATTTATGGGTTCTCACGAGTGAAAGTGATTCAGTAGACTTATTAACACTAGCAAAAGAGAATCTAAGGTACTTCTATCTTTACATCGAGAGCTTGCCATTTGTTGTTCCGGACACCCATTTCTTGTTGTATGAGTATCTTGTTTAGTCACTCAGTAAATAAGCTACACGGGTTAAAAAAGGTTGGGTTTTGTTACCTTCTATATCTAGAGCATATGTATATAGTGATCATGTATGCAAGTGAAGTGTCATTGATTATGTATGCAAGTGAAGTGTCATTCATCTCGGCCTTTTTTAGGGACCCGGGTGTAAAAGAAATGGCGAAAGCTTGTAGCTTTTTGTGACAAACGGTAATTTTTCCTCTATATTTTAAATAATAAACGCCCATTTATTATTATTGGACTATTTGGCTAAGCATACATGAGCTTACATAACTATTTCGGGAAGTGAACCCGAACACTGTGTCTACGATAACCCACTACTACGTTTATTTTTATCAAGAAAAATATGAAAATATTACTTGATGACTACACTAGTAATTATTTACCGAACTGATAATTTATCTCGAGCACAGCACGACACGTGTACCGACAGTGTTTTGACTACGTCAGTCACAAATAAATAATAAGCAGTATTATAAATACATTCCTTAAAAATCTATTACCAATAATACAAAATACATCTAAATACCCACCCACTTATCTATATACAAAATATACATATATAAAAAAAAAAAAAAAAGAAAAAAAAAAAAAGGATAATAAAAAGGCACGCTCCTACCCCTCACCAAATACCAAAACGGTTTCTTTTTTCCTCTTTTCTTCTCTTCCCCAGGAAACTCCTCTCCCAAAAAAAATATATATATATGTATTTTATGTATATATATATATTGATATATATTATATATTTTATTATGTTACTTATTTTATATATTATATAAAATTATTATAATTAATACCCTCCGTCCCTAAATAAATGTCCACTTGGATTTTTTGTAGTCTTTCTCATTCAACTTTGACTTTAAATAATTTTGTTTGTATTATATTATACTTAGATAAAAATTATACCAATGAAAATACATTTAAAACTCAATTCATTCATATATTTTGCGTCAAGTATTATATAACACAAACGAAAATATTTAAGGTCAAAGTTCAACAAGAAAGACCAAGAAAAGTCAAAGTGGACATTTATTTAGGGACGGAGGGAGTACAAAGAACCCTAAAACCTAATCAAACCTTTAAGCAAGAAAAGTAGTATGAACACAAGGATTAACCCTCGAGATTGGGTCTCCAAACCCACCCTTGCACGCCAAGGGGGTCAGTCCTTTTCCTCTCCCAAGATCAGGTCACGAGACCTCTTAAGAAGACTCAAAAAGGTTGAGAAATTATCCATTTATGGTTAAACATCAATAGTAATCTTTCAAAGGTAGGTTTGGAGTTGTAAAAATTGTTTTTCTTTTAAACCACTCGACCCATAAGGCACCACACTCATCCTTTTGGTGTGGCTGCTGCTTGGATCCGAGTTGGAGTTCTTTTCATCACCTTCTTCAAAAATATTGTAAGCAAAACTGAAACCCTAAAATTTTTATTTCGTTAATTGTTATTTATATGATAAGGCTTTTGTAATTAAAGGTAAATTAAGCATTATTGTATGGTTTAATTGAAGGAAAAATAAAAATATGAATTGTTGATTTTTTTTTTTTTTAGTTTTGGTATAAATTTTTTATGAAATTGATAAAAAATTTCATAGGGCTTTTGAGCTTGATGTGGATTAGGATTGAATGGTATAATTTAATTTGAGAGAAACTAAGATTTTGAATTGTTAAGAAAAATTAGGGTTCGTTATTATATTTCCTTTTGATGAAACCTTGTGTTAATGAAGTTTTGATGTTGATCAAATTGATTGAGATATGGGACTTGGGTTTATATTTTTCTTTCTTGCTGTTGAATGGTGATACTCATGTAAAAAAAAATTTTTTTTTCCTTCTTTTCCCTTTCTCTGCAAATCGAATAGGACCTGGAAATAGGTTATTGTGTTTAAAAATATGAAAGTAATGATGTTGTGTTTAAGAAACCAGTAAATGCCTATACTTTCTTTCCTTTGTTCCTTGCCTTGTTAAACCTCAATATGGTTACTTGATTGTGATTCGATGGCCATTAAAACAAAAAAAAAAGGGAAACTGCTTGTAGTAATTCAATGTCATATGAATATTAACACTGGAATTAATTAGCAACATTATTTGGGCCTGATCCGTATGTTTTTCTTGTATGCCGAGAGGCAGTTGAACCAAGCCCAACTCTCGGCCCAAACATATAATAACCCAACTCATGAAATGGCCCAACTAATAAAATAGCCCAACCCAAAGCCCAAAATGAAATAGATACCCGGCCCAATAATATTACAAAAAGGCCCAACTCGTATAAAATTATGGAGGCCCATTTATAATCCGGAGTAGTAGTTAAAAATCGGTTTAGACGTAAAGTTACGAAAATACTAAACACAAAACTCACGAGGCTCATTTAACGGACTATCAGTTTTCTTTTACTCACATATTTTTGGACATGTATAAAAAGATGTGACGAAACCTAATTACCACTAAAACTTGTACACGGGACATGTCCGACTTATCGACTATATATATATATATATATATATATATATATATATATATATATATATATATATATATATATATATATATATATATATATATATATATACTAGCATTATTTCTTTAAAATATCCTACTATGAGAAGTTCTAAATGTAACTTACATTTTTAAAAATGAAATTTTGTTAACGTACAATAGATAGATGAAAAAAAAAAACTCATTATTTGTATACATGTAACATTTCAACCACTATTGTATCTCGGGCACATATATGAATAAAATTAACGATTTCATTAACGATATTGGTACATAAACCATTAATACCTATTGATATTATTTTCTGCACCTCGTTTTCGACTAATAACGAACCAAGAGCTTTAACCTCATTATTGAAGTTTACACGTTATCTAACTAAATAAGTATACTTCTATGAACCTACACCAACATAATTCTTTAAACTTTTTTTTTAAACTTACTTGAACGTCGTTTGTTCTTAAATTGTAATTGTAAACTAAATATTGCCGTACTATTCTAGGTCACGTGTCGGTGCCGCTCACTATCATTATTTGACTTTTCATCATCGGATTACTATTCACTAAGGTGAGTTTATAGCCCCACTCTACTTATACTCGTTTTACAACCATGGGGTGAGAAACATGCAAAATATTTTTCTGGACCACTATACTATTTCTATTTTTCCAAAAACTATTGCGCAGTTAGCCTAAGCCCCTGAACCCACTGTTATGCCCAATTTTCATGAACCGTTAATTCCTGCTGGGAAGCGCGATTGATATAGATAGATCTATTGGGGGTGACTCCCCCCGTTCGGTTGGCCAGACGGGTCAATGCGGGCGTATACCAAGTCGGATTACGAGTGTATTGGGTTAAACACTCGCTATGGGCCCTGATTATTATATTTATGTGCTACATGGTAGCGCACTGAACTGTCTAGCTTCGGTTGCATGAACTTAGTGCTAGTGCGATAGATTATTTTAGTATGACATTATATGTGTTGAAATGTTCGTACTCCAAAACTATTTGGTCCACACTGATTACTAAACCTATAGACTCACCAGCTTTTTGCTGACTTTTAGCATGTTTTTCTCAGGTGTTTGAGCTATTTATTACTGGCAAGGCATGGCAAGGCGTCGGTCACAAAACTATTTACTGAAGTGTTTTCACACAATGACATGACTTGTTTTTATGGGACCATTAAACTTTGGGCTTACCTTTTTATTATCAAGACTTGATGTAAACTTAAAATTTTAATCTAATGTATTTTAACGGAACATGTATTCCGTTCTTTATTTCCTTGTGTTGTGATTTCCAATTAGTAGCACCCCATGAACCGAATGCTTCCGCTGTACTGATTTTGGGGGTGTTACACTTTTCCTTGGTATCATTTTATTACTATCTTTATCCCTTATTTTGAGGATCAAGTAGTGCAAGTTCTTGGTACTTTCTTGTTTTTTCTTACATTGATGTTTTAGACAGACTCAAATTTTTTATCTTTAGGGTCATGAAAAACGCATTGATACTATTGACGCCAATGTCGCTTGGTTATTGTTGGACCATAATGTTATAGAAGCAAAGTTTAGGGATGCTATTAGTATATTTATATTATGTAAAGTCTGTAAAACGAATATGTAATTGGGCTGGGTCCAATAGATAACGGTATAAACCGTTTAGTTAGGTTATAACGTTTAGATATAGGTGTGTCGTTTACTTTTGGTGAAACGTTGTATCAGTTTAGAAGGCAACGATTCATCTAGTATAAATAGGTAGGATTCTGTAATCAACATTCAATCGATCAATACAAGTTCTTATTATCAGTTTTTGAGTATTTTTCTGTTACAAATCATCTGTCCCAAACACCCTTGTTCCAAACCCACCATATCAGATTAAAAACCTGTGAAGTCTAATCATTAAACGAAGGCAAACAACAGTGGCATCAGAGCACGTTCGATTCCGGGAAGTACAAAGAACGAGTATACAGAAGAATCAATCAAGTAAGAAGGAAAAATGAAAGAAGGCATCAACATCGATTGAAGAAGTAAGAAAGGAGGAACGATTTATTCCTCTGATCACACCAGCAATTGACTGAATGAGGAAGAAAGAACACAAGTAGTCAATTTGGTATTCCCTGGATTTTTTTTCTTTGCTTTTTAATCTAATTAGAATTAGGTTTTTATAAGAAAGGAAAAGTAATAGTAGGGAAGAAAAAGAAAAAACAGAGTCTGGAAGTTTGGAAAAATATTTTTAAGTATTTATTTATTTTTCTTTTCACTTTATTTATTGATTAGGAAAATCTATATATACATATAAAATCTAAAAATCAATTGAAGGATAGTAAGAAAGTAAGAGTATAGTTTTGATATTTTCTATTTTGGGAGACAAAATCAATTATTTTCAAATTAGAAAAATACAAAACTAGTAAGAAGTAAGAAACCGAACCATTTTGGTTCACATAGTAAGAAGTAAGAAGAAACCTATCGTTTTTAAGAAACCTTAGTGTTTTAAAGTAAGCAAGCGCAAACTCTAGTGTTTCAAAGTAAGTAGAAAAAATCCAAAACCTTAGTGGTACAAATCCTTCGTGGAACAAACCTCCGTGGTACAGTCCTTCGTGGAACAAACCTTCGTGGTAAAACCTTTGTGGTATTAACCTGTGTGGTACGATCAAGTAAGCAAAAAAGAAAACCTGTGTGGTACAAGCATGACGAAAGATAAAGAAGGAAGCAGCATGTCTACAGTTCAAGAAAATATAGCACTTAAATGCGTACAGTTGACGGATTCAAATTACACCCAGTGGGCAATTCTGATGGAAACAATTTTAAAGGCTTATTGTCTTTGGGAAACTATTGGTTCAAACAGAAAAGGTGGATGAAAAGAAGGCACATACAACGAAAGCAATGATCTTCCAAATGTTACCAGGAGATATTTTAATGCAAGTTGCGCAATACGAAAGTGCAAAGAAAGTATGGGATGCGATCAAAGTTCTATATCTTGGAGCAGATCTCGTTCAAAAGGCACGACTACAAACTTTAAGGAGCGAATTTGAAACCTTGAAGATGAAAGAAAATGAAACCATAAGTGACTTCTCTGGAAGGTTGGGCAGTATAAGGGCAAGGTTTAAAAACCTTGGTTCGACACTCAAAGATAAGACAATTGTCAGGAAGTTACTAAATTCGGTTCCAAAGAAGTTTTTACCGATCGTGGCAACCATTGAACAATACTCAGAAATAGATACCATGCCATTCGAAGAAGCCGTTGGAAGAATAACAGCATTTGAAGAATGCATTAAGAGTACTGATGAACCAGAAGAGTATGATCCAAGCAAATTACTGTTAGCAAGTACAAATAATTTTAGAAACAGGCTTAATGAAAGAGGACGTGGAAGAGGAACAGGACGTGGAAGAAGTGTTGGTCAAACAAGCAATGACAAGAGTAGATTCAAATGCTATGAATGTGGTGAATATGGTCATTTCGCATACGAATGTACAAAGCGAAAGGACAAAGAGAAAGAAAAGGAAGAAGAGGCGCATCTCGTGTGGGATGATGAACCAACACTGCTGTAAAGACAAGTTAAGTAAAGAAGACTCGATTTGCGTCTATAACATTAGGGGGTGAATGTTGGACCATAATGTTATAGAAGCAAAGTTTAGGGATGCTATTAGTATATTTATATTATGTAAAGTCTGTAAACCGAATAAGTAATTGGGTTGGGTCCAATAGATAACGGTATAAACCGTTTAGTTAGGTTATAACGTTTAGATATAGGTGTGTCGTTTACTTTTGGTGAAACGTTGTATCAGTTTAGAAGGCAACGATTCATCTAGTATAAATAGGTAGGATTCTGTAATCAACATTCAATTGATCAATACAAGTTCTTATTATCAGTATTTGAGTATTTTTCTGTTACAAATCATCTGTCCCAAACACCCTTGTTCCAAACCCACCATATCAGATTAAAAACCTGTGAAGTCTAATCATTAAACAAAGGCAAACAACAGTTATACTTATGGTTTTATATATATATATATATATATATATATATATATATATATATATATATATATATATATATATATATATATATATATATATATAGTGTAACTTTCTTACGAGAACCACTTTTATCTGCAAGAACTGCGAGAACCACCTTTTTTACTCCTAATAATACATTAGGTACATCATGTTAATGCATAATGGTAGTTTTGAAAATATATGTAACTTAATTTGATAGAAAAAATTAAATAAGGGGCAAATTGGGAATTTAATTCTTCCATAAAAAAGGGTTATATACCAAAAAACGGTTTCATATCTCTTTCACTTTTCAGATCTAGAATCAAATTAACATTTCACTCTCCATCTATTTCTTCTTCACCACAAACCCTAGCCGCATCTCTCAAAATATTCCTACAATCTGTATTTCTTCCTCACCTCAAAAACATGATAAATCAATCGATCTACATGTATCCTTTTTGATTTCATCACCATTTTGTTTTAGGTGGTAACGATTTTCCTCACCACTTTTTATGTATTCTTTATTTTTAATGTTGTTAATAATTTTTATAAAAGTAATCACGTAAATATTGTTAAAAACTTGCTAGTATTTTCTAGATTTATATTTATTTCAAGTTTTCATTTTTTTTAGATTTAAATAGTGTTACCTGATTTTTTTTTTCAGATCTGCTTGTGCTGCCGGAAAATCTGCCGCCGGAAAATCTGCCGCCGGAAGCTACCGCTTGCCGTCGCCGACACTCGCTCGCCGTCGCCGTTTGCCGAGACTCACCGCCGTCCTTTTGGTTGCATCGCTGGTAAGATTTTATAAAAAAAAAGATTGAATCTTTTTAGTGTTTGGTTAAGATTTTTATAAAAAAGATTGAATCTTTTTAGTCTTTGGTTAAAGATTTTATAAAAAAAAGTTTGATTGTTATGGATAAATGGAGCATCGAGAAGAGAGTATTGAATGGGTCAAACATGAAGAACATTCGTAAAATTGAAACATGCTAATAAAAGTGACGTGAATATGTAAGGTAGTAGCAGTGGTGTTTGGATGAATATAATATAGCATATGTAGTATAGATTTATAGGGTACACAGGTGTGCTAAGATGTGGAAATTGAAAAAAGAGTAACACCGGTGTTTGTAAAAGCTGTAACAGGGGTGTTTGTAATATGTGTAACATGGGTGTTTTGAATAGGTGTTACAGGTGTGTTTGGAAAATCTGTGTAACAGGGGTGTTTGTAATATGTGTAACATGGGTGTTTTGAATAGGTGTTAAAGGGGTGTTTGGAAATGGTGTAACAGGGGTGTTTGTAATAGGTGTAACAGGGGTGTTTGGAAAATCTGTAACAGGGGAGTTTGGAATAGGTTTTAACAGTTGTGTTTTGAATAGGTGTAACAGGTGTGTTTGTAAAAGTTTAACACATCAGCTTTGTTAATACAAAATACTAATATAGATTCAAGGATAAATGGATGCATATATTTTTTAAATTGTGCAAAACATGTATGTTCCAAACATACATCTTCAAAACATATATGTTTTTGGAAGATGTGCACTTATGTTTTATGTGTTTTATAGTTGGTATTTTTTTTATGCTTTTTTGAAGGAATACATTTATGTTTTTGGAAGGGGTACATACATGTTTTATGGTTAATATAAAATGGATGAAATGGTACGATGATAATACATTTATGTTTCGTGCATGCTTGTTTCAGATTGATTGATGAAGATGATGATATCATTCAAGACCGGGAAGTGGATGAACACGATTATACATGAAGATACTTTGCGACCTTTAGAGATATATGATTATTTCATGTGTTTTTGTACTTGTAATCAAGTGAAATGTAACATTTAAGTACATCAATCTTGTTTTTCTTTTTATAATGATTTATGTTCTTTAATTTGTGTTTATAAAAATATTGATAGGTTGATTAAAAAAAGTGTTAGCTAAAAAAAACATGTATGCACGTTGATTATTTGGAAAAAACAAACAAACAAACAAACAAACAAACATGTATGCACTTTGACTAATTGAAAACATGTATACACCATAACTATTTGGAGGAAAAAAACATGTATGCACATTTGCGTAAAAAAAACATGTATGCACCATATGACTATTTGAAAACATGCTAGCATTAAAAAAAAAAAAAAAAAAAAAAAATCCCAATTTTAAGATTTATAAAAAACGGGAATTATAAAAAAAAAAAAAAAATATAATATGAAAATGTCTTTTACTATTATACCCTTTTGAATTAAATAAAAATAACAAAATGCTATGGAGCATTAAATGATGTACATTGTGTATTATTAGTTGTAAAAGGGTGGTTTTCGCAGTTCTTGCAGATAAGATGGTTTTCGCAAGAAAGGGACCCATATATATAGTGTAACTTTCTTACGAGAACCACTTTTATCTGCAAGAACTATTAGAGGATTGTATTATGTATGTGCATGTCTATACTATTGTTATGTACGTAATTGAGGGGAGAGTTTGTTATGGGAGAATAATTCTTGGCTGTGATACCATAAAGGAATATGATTTCCTCCTTGAATGAGATTGCATTATCAATTCAAATACATACACAATACTAACCGCGTACTATGTGTGATGAGCACAACATGGGCTAAGCCCTACAAACAGCTATGGGCCTAACATAACTATTTACGTACATAACAATAGTATAGACATGCACATACATAATACGAGAACCACTTTTTAGCCATTGGATTAGTTGATCTAGGGTCAAAAACGATTGTGTCATTTATGCAAATAACTAAAAGATAAGGTAGATTGGTGTAACTGATGTAAGGGTAATTTAGACATTTGCTATTCATCCCTAAAAATATAGAAGAACAGGTTTTATCTCATAACACTCACCTCTATCCTCTCAAAACCTAAAACCGCCTCCCCCAAACCTGTATGCCGCCGCCTCTCTCATAACAGGTTGTGTATACCGTAATTGATATCAGGTACCGCCTCCACTTTCATGTATGTTTTCATTTGTGATGGTATGTCTATATATGGAGTATTATCATACTGGTTAATTGGTTTGGGTTTTTTATGTGTCTGCCAACATGTCAAGGTGCTGTAAAATATGTTTTGCGAAATTCATTACAAGAATTAAAGAGAATAATTTATATTACTTTTCGGCTACTGGTTTAAAATATGTTTTTTATTGGTTGTGAATTTAGTATTTATCTTTGAAACAACACATGAATATTTTCTTGGCTACTGGTTTATGGATCGATGATTGGTAAACATATTTTATTGAAATAAAGAAACTATATTTGAAGGATTAAAGTTTCCATGAAATTTGGTGCTAGATCCATATTTTCTTATAGTTTAGAAAATTGACTTTTTTGCTTTAAAATTGAGATATGTGATTAATTGTTTATTGGCTTTTAAAATTATGTGAATCTGTTAGAAAAATCAAGGACATGTTAAGTGTTAACACATATACGACTACAATATTGCCTTGAGATATATTATCATTATCTCAAAATCTGTTGTGAACCATACGTCAAAGTGAACAAATGGGTCAAATCTCACGCTAAGTAAATGTTTTGCAAATGTTTCCCAAAATTAAAAATAACGCTTTTGTTATGCATATGTGTATTAGATCGTGCCGATTAGACCCATTTAATGTATTTGCAGGTAAAGGATCTGATTATGTTCAAAACATACATGTTCAAACATATGTTGAGAACATGATGTTCAAAATAAAAACATGTATGTTTTAAAAATAGGTATGTTCAAAATATGTATGAACGGAATGCTTAAAACATGTATGTTTTAATAACATGTATGGTTTTTATTTAGTACGTGTAATTATTTTTTTTTCAAAGACTTCGTGTTTGCGAAACAATCATGTTTCCTAAAACATACATGTACTCATGATCATGTATAATTTTTAATAATATTATTGTTGCTAATTTTTGTATTTTTTTTATATCAGGTGTAATTACAAGAATGTTCACGGCTACAAGTGTGCATATATGTCCGACTTTTGAAAAATTGTTGACGGCTACTCGTGCGGCATATGTCCATTTGTGTTGAATATTATTAGCGCTCATGTGTATAGATCAATCAGATTCATGTTTTTATGCTTTTAGAAATTTGTATTTTAATTGTATTTCAATCGATATCGAAGTTTGTATATAACATTTATGTTATTGGTTTGTTATAAATTTCATTATATTAAAAAACATATATGCACCTTGAAAGTGAAAAATAAAACATGTAGGCACTTTGACTAATTGAAAACATGTATGCACCTTGTCTATTTAGGGAAAAAACATGCATGCACCTTGAGATTTCAAAAAAATAATGATTAGGTATAAAAAAACATGTATGCACCATAACTATTTGAAATCAAAAAAAATAAAAAAATAAAAAAATAAGATTTATAAAAAATGGGAATTATAAAAAAAAATAATATGAAATGTCTTTTACTATTAGAGAAATGATTTGGATGCCTAAAAATATGCTTAATTGTGTGCCTAAATTGATGTGTTAATGGTTTATTGGTTTGTGTAAAAGCGGGTCCTTCTCCGGTCACCAATAATATGCTGCCACATAGATTAGGCATGCTATTAGGCATACCAATTAGGTATGCCAATCAATGCTCTTACTATTATACCCTTTTGAATTAAATAAAAAAAACAAAATGCTATGGAGCATTAAATGATGTAAATTGTGTATTATTAGTTGTAAAAAAGGTGGTTCTCGTAAGAAAGGGACCCTATATATATATATATATATATATATATATATATAATTAGAAAGAAAAAGTTTTACCTAAACAAAAACGAGTAAGCAAGAGAGAACACAACAAAGTTTTGTTGTCTCTCACCTGCCAATCATTATGCATCAAACCACACTTTGACTTAATAAAGATCATGTCACTCTTACTTCTTTTCGATGTGGGATAAGTAGATCAACAACTTGTTGATTTCAAGGTAACGAAGAACAAATTGATTGAAAAACATACGTATCGAGTAACTTAAATACCTTATCGAAAGCTTGAAACCCCATGCTCCGTACTTAAGGGTACGTATTGGTATCACAAAGAAGAAGAAAATTGGAGTTGATTTTGATAAGGATGTTGGGTTATGTTTTAATTACGTAAATTTTGCATTTACCTGTTCAAAAGCAAAAACATAAATTTGGAATTTACATGTTCAAAAACTTAATTATAACTCTAAA
>LBNU01005861.1:0-11434 GCA_014162995.1 Artemisia annua | reverse complement strand
AGTCCAATAATGTCAGGATTGACCAATAAAGCATAATTGATGGAAGACCCAGTTAAGAAATCAATCACAGCATGAAAATCAACATTCAATTCTGTCTTGTCCAGGTTAGCAATCATGTTGTGCTTACTACAAGTGGGACGAATAGCCATTAGGGTATTTGTAAAAGAATGAATAGAACGGCAATGGTGAATTTGATGAGAAAAGTGATTGCAAGAATGGGCGGAGGGATAAGTATAAAGATGAGAGTAAAATTCGGTAGGGTTAGTTATGTATGGGTAAGATTTAAAAAATCAAATCTCAATAAATGTGTATACCGTTATTTTGGCATGTATCCCTTCTATAACGAAGTATTTGACTTTTACCCCGTATTTTTGACCGTTGGAACAGTACTTTACACGTAACAGTACTTTCCATGTCAGCAGTACTCTTCAAAGCAATACTTTACCAAAGCAGTACTTTCAATTAAAATTGCAAGCAGTACTTTCCCATTCTCTTAACCACAAATGAATACATAAGAGCAAAATTATCAAATAGCATTGTATTGCCTCCCCTCAAACAATGCATAGGACTAAACTAAGCTAAGTCCTCCCCTCAAAAATAGCTTAATAATTAATCATACCAATACTCACCACCAAATGTTTGAATCTTGAAACATCAAATCCCTTTATAAGTAGATCAGCTACATTGTCATCTGTGTGGACCTTGACAACATTAATGAGCCTGTGCTCATAACAATCACGAATAAAATGATGCCTAATCTGAATATGCTTGGTCTTGGAGTGATAAACAGGATTCTTAACAATGCAAATTGTACTCTCATTATCAATATTGATAGGAGTATTCTTGAAACTGAATCCATAATCCAAGAGTTGATTCTGTATCCATAGTACTTGTCCACAACAACTTGCAGCAGCAACATACTCTGCTTCAGTGGATGAGGTTGCAGCAATAGTTTGTTTCTTACATTGCCATGAAACTAATCTTCTTCCAAGATATTGGCATCCTCCAGTGGTTGATCTTCTATCATAATTATCTCCTGCATAATCACTATCTGAAAAAGCTTCCAAGTGAAAAGGTGAATCCTTAGGATACCACAATCCTAACTTAGGTTGGTGCTTGAGATAACTAAAAGTCCCATTGACTGCATTCATATGAGAGACCTTAGGTGTGACCTGATATCTTGGACATAAGCATACAACAAACATAATGTCAGGTCTAGATGCAGTTAAGTACATAAGACAACCAATCATTGATCTGTAAAGCTTAACATCCACAGCTGCTCCATCTTCATCTTTTCCTAATGAGTTTGAAGCTTTAATGGGTGTGGTGACAGGCTTCATAGTACCTAAGTTAAACTTTTTAAGAATGTCAGAGACATACTTATCTTGACTGATGAAAATTCCAGTACTTGATTGTTTAACTTGAAGCCCCAAAAAGAAAGTTAATTCACCCATGGAACTCATTTGAAACTCACTTTGCATAAGCAGCTCAAATTCTTTCACCATAGACTGTTTTGTGGCTCCAAAAATAATATCATCCACATATACTTGAACAAGCATAATATCCTTTTTATCTCTTTTGATAAACAAAGTCTTATCAATTGCACCTCTCCTGTAACCATGTTGCAATAGAAAAGTGGAGAGTCTTTCATACCAAGCTCTGGGAGCTTGATGAAGGCCATACAGTGCCTTGACAACTTTGTAGACTTTGTTTGGATGTTCAGGATCCTCAAAACCAGGAGGTTGTTTAACATAGACTTCCTCTGTAATTTTGCCATAAAGAAAGGCACTTTTAACATCCATTTGATAAACAGGAAAGCCCATATAAGAAGCAAAAGCAAGAAATAATCTTATTGCTTCAATCCTTGCAACAGGAGCAAAAACTTCATCATAGTCCACTCCTTCTTCTTGTCTATATCCTTGTGCAACCAATCTTGCTTTGTTCTTGATGACATTGCCTCTTTCATCTCTTTTAACTCTGAAAACCCATCTTGTACCAATCACTTTCTTTCCATCTGGTAATTCACATAATACCCAAACATCTTGAAGTTTGAATTGAAGAAGTTCTTCTTGCATGGCTTCAACCCAACTCTCTTTAGCTAATGCTTGAGCTATTGTCTTGGGTTCTTCTTGAGAGATAAAGCAGGCAAACAGGCATGTCTGAAGATTCTTATGATTCATCCTGTTTTGTTTATAAACAAAGCTAAGTAAAGCACTATGTTGCTTAGAGAGACCTTTAGCTTTTGTTCTTGTGGTGACACCTGAACTGTGAGGTCCAATGATTTGGCTTACAGGATGATCTTTATGAACTCTTAAATTTGGAGTTGGTGGTACTTGAATATCATGTTCCAAATTTGTGACATCAGGATCTTCATATGAGAAAATGCCTTCATCTTGTAACTCATCATCAGTATCTTCTAACTCAGGCATGTTTGGATCATTCAAATCATCAGTATTGATCCAAGTTGATGTATCTAAGACACCAGAAGTAGTTTCAACTGGTTCATCAGTACTTTGAGAAGAATCTTTGAATATACCATTTTTCTTTGCAGCTTCATAAGCCCTCCTTTGATCATCTTCATAGGACTCTGCAATGTTTTCTTGAGAAAGCATTTTATTCAGTTTATCTTGAATAGCTTGGTTGTCATCAGATTCTGAGTTGGTTGGTTGAACAGTACTTTGTGGTTCAACAGTACTTTGAAGTTCAACAGTATTTTGAGGTTCAAAAGTACTTTGCTTCTTTCCAATGGGTTCTTCATTAGGAACATCTTTAGGTCTAACATTGACTCCATGAACAATGTACTGTAAATCTTCTTCTTTGTGAACAACTTGATTTTCCTCCCTAACAGGTACATAGTTCATAGAAGGAGTCAAAATATCAAGATCAAACATCCAATCAGGACTTTTACCTTTTTGATTTTCTTGATCTTCCAAAAACTCGACATGAAGACAATCTTGAACCTTTTTGGTAGCTCTGTTGTAAACTCTAAATCCTTTACTATTGGTACAATAACCCAATAAGTATCCTTCATCTGACTTGCCTTCAAATTTACCCAGTGAATCACTTGTATTTAGAATAGTCAGAGGACATCCAAAAGGTTTCATAAAACGAATGTTTGGCTTCTTTCCCATAAGCAACTCATATGGTGTATTCATCTGAGGTTTAGTGACTGAGACTCTATTTAACACATAGCAAGCAGTACTTACAGCCTCAACCCAAAATTGAATAGGTAATGAAGAATCTGCAAGCATGGTTCTAGCTGCTTCAAACAATGTTCTATTTTTCCTTTCTGCAACACCATTCTGCTGTGGAGTTCGAGCAATGCTAAACTCCCTCTTGATTCCTTTCTTGGCACAAAAGTCATCCATGAGCTGGTTCTTGAATTCAGTCCCATTATCACATCTAATACCTCTGACTTTGAGTCTTAATTGATTTTCAATGGATATTATAAGATCATGGATAGCATCAAAGGTTTCATCTTTAAATCCCAAGAAAAAGACCCAACTAAATCTGCTACAGTCATCTGTTACAACTAAGCAATACTTCTTCTTATTCAAGCTTGCAACAAAAACAGGTCTAAACAAATCCATATGCAACAACTCCAAAGGCTCTCTAATATTTCTCTCCTCAAGCTTTTTGCATGAAGCTTTGTGTTGTTTACCTTTCTTGCAAGCCAAGCATGAATGATCATTCTTGAAGGTTTTAGAAGGTAAACCTCTGACTAAATCACCTTTGACTAGCTTGTTGATATTCTTGTAATTCACATGACCCAATCTTCTATGCCATAGATGTGCTTCTTCAAGTGTTGCTTTTGCTACTAAACATGTTGCTCTACGTGAAGAATTGACATTCTTCAAATCTAAACTGTAAACATCATTGGTTCTTGGTATTCTCAGTGTTACCAAGTAATCATCAACAAACTTGTACTCAGGAGAGAGAATAAGACATTATGTGTCAGTGAATAACACAGGATACTGTTTGTCACATATCTGAGAAACTGACAAAAGGTTGAACTTGAGCTCCTTCACATATATAACATTCTCAAAATCAATGCATCATGTCTTGATAGTTCCTTTGCCAGTAATTCTTCCTCCATCAGGATCATTCCAAAAAGCAACTCTTCCTCCAAAATAAGCCTTAAAATCTGACAGGATCTCCTTGTCTCCTGTCATGCTGCTAGAGGAACCACTATCAATAATAATATGATCTTTAAGCTCCTCCTCTGGGTTGCCCTGCATAAGAGATGAAAAGGGTTAGTTTCTTTTAGGAACCCAAGCCATTACTGACTTGTGTTCCCCTTGTGGAGTGACATACTTAAATTCTTTGAGTATGTAATCTCCACTATTTTTGGAAACATGATCAATTGTCTTCTTTTGTTCCAAAACCTGTGTTTGATTTTCAACAAAACTCTCTTTTTCACCCTTGTTTGCTGAAAGTACTGTTTGGTCCCCATCAGTAATTTCTTTCTTAACCCATTTAGTTTTAACACTGTGTGTTGAAGTCTTTGATTTAGGTACTCTATTTGAGGTGTAAGGCCTTCTAGATTGATAGTAATTGGATCTCCTTGGTCTTACATTAGAATTACCTTGAGTGGGTGAAAACCTAGCAGTACTTTGAGAAGGTATTGCTTTTGTCTTACCAATATCTTGAAAAATGTTGCCTGAAGGTACTGGTGGTTTTGAAAAAGGTCTTTTCTGGTGTGGGTACCTATAGTTTTTAGATAAATTGCTATGGTTAACCCTATTTGAGTAACTCCAAGCTGGTTTCTTCTCCTTTGGCTTATGGTTAGCAGATTTGGTCTTAGGGAATTTACTTAAGTATTCTGAGTGAAAGTCACAGTCCTTAATCAAATGATAAGGGCTGTAACATACATAACATAACTTTCTATCCATATTCCCAAATCCCCTTCCTTGAGTTCTATAACCAAAACTTGCTTGTCTCTTTGGTGAAAAAGATTTTCTAAAATTAGCAGTATTTTGAAAAGTACTTCTTGAAGGTACTGTTGGATTTTTAACAGTACTTTGAGAAGAGTTTGAAGGTACTGCTTGTTTTGAAAAATCTTTAGAAAACTTTTGAGCATTATGATCACACCCTGAACCATTAACTTTACTCTGCGTGTTCTCAACCTTAGGTTTCTCAATTGTTTCTTTTAAGGACTCAGAATTAGATGGACTAGAATTTGATTTAATTTTAAGCTTCTTCCTAAATTCTAGACTGTTGATGAGGTGAAAAGTGTACCCATTTTAGATGGTCATTTAAGCCCTAATTCGTGTTAATATGATCAAATATTGCCCTAAATCGTTCCTTTTGTCATTTTAGGTACTTTTGAGAAGAATTCTGGAAAACACATCATTTTGGACGTTTTTGGAGCATAAAGTGAAGAAAACGACAAAGTCTCAAAAGAATGCTGGAAATCCTTCCTGATGGCGTCAGAGTCACAAGGTGACGCCGTCAGCCAACCAAGACAAAGGAGTGGATTCTGACTATACGTGACGCCCTAAGAAGAAAATGAGATGTTTACACCTGACGGCGTCAGGTGTTAACAATCCTAGGCCGTCAGGTGTAATGCTAAAGAGTGACGGCCCAGAGCTAGTTTACAAGTGACGGCGTCATAAGTAGATCTAGGCCATCCGAGAACCCTAATGGCGGCGAGCTGACGGCGTAAGGATGTATAAGCTGACGACGTCAGAGTGTATTTTCTATATATACTTTTCTATTTTTCATTCATTGATGTGCAACTTTTGGGAACAAAACCCTAGACGATTTTGACAGCCTTTTCAAGGGTTTTTCACCCTTGATTCTTCCATGTTCAATTAAAGATAAGTCTCCATTCAAATTAATCAATATATCTATGTGTTGGTTAATTATATCTTATGCTTGTCTTTCAATTAACATGCTAGGCTAGATTTATCTTGTGTTTGCTTAGATCTAATGAAACCTAACTATTGATTATTGGTTATTGGTGTGTTATTACTTGTATTGGATGATTTGTTATCGATGTTGGGCTTAAGAAAACTGGCTAACCTCCTATACGGTAACTTGTTTGAACGTCTTAAGAAACATGAACCAATGCGTACTAGGTTTTTATGGTTGTATTTAATGCATGAGCGAATTCTAATGATCCCATGTTAGGAGCTTCTAGCAGGCTCGACATAGGAGTGAAGTAGGAGCTTATAGAGTCAAGGTTTAAAAGTACGGAAACGAGCCTCGAGGCGTTTTCCCTTCGCCTCAAGAGGCGTAAGCCTCGAGGCGAACCGAGGCGTAAGGTCAAGGCGTAATTAAAAAAAAATATAAAAATTATATATCTTATAAAAAAATACTAAACATCAAATAAAGTTCATAATCAATCAAATAACATAATTGGATTATTAATTGGATTGGATATGATTTAATTGGATTGGATATGTATTAATTGGATGTATATCATGTATTTTGGCTCCAATTTTTGTCAGCCAAAAGATTTGGCTCCAAGTTTCCCGCCAATTAAGGTGGACCCCCAAAAAATGGCTCCAATTTTCCCACCAAAAAGAATAATACGCCTCGACCTTGAAGCGCCGCCTCATACGCTTCACCACCGCCTCACCCACCTGAGGCGTACGTTACAAATCAACCCCCTGAGGCGCCGCCTCATATGCGTTTTATGACCGATTCGCCTCGAGGCGCGCCTCGAGGCGCCGCCTCAGACCGCTTTTTTAAACCATGTATAGAGTTGGGGAAGTACGTACGCCACCCCACGAATGGTATTAAGGAATACACCCGTCATCCACGCAATTAATACACACTAATTAACCGGTAAAAGATAGTTAGGGAGTAAGGTAATCTAAGTAAACACATTTGTCTCCATATAAGTTTCACAACCTTTTATTTTCTTATTATTTAAATTTTAATTGCAATAGTAGTTTTTGGGTTAGTTGACTAGCAACTAATTCCGCCCACTCCTTCAAACCCGAGATTTTACTTTCTTTCAAAAAATTATAAAAATACAAAAATAATCTTCCTTCACCCTTAGACCTATTAGAGTAGTTTTTCATACCTAACGAACAGTATTCCCTGTGAGAGAACGATCAATCCCCCGTACTTACCACTACACTATACTCATCGGTCAGGTACACTGCCTGGTGGGATTGCAAGCTTCTCAAGATCCCTTGAGAGGTAAAACCTGTTGCGTGGTCGTAATCCCGCGTATAAAGTTTTTGGCGCCGCGGGGAATAGTTATTGCTTAGGTTGAATTTTTATTTTATTAGGTCTACTCACTAGATTCCTTTCTAGTGAGATTTTTATTTTCTTTTTCTAGGATTTTCTTTAGTCTATCTTTTTCTTCGTGTTTTTGTTCGTAATCTTTACCATCCGCCATCATGGAAGGTGGTAACATCCTTGATCCCAACAACCTAATTCAACCAAACCACCCACCACAACCAAACCAACCTCCTAGACCCCGCACCTTAGGAGAGTATTCCCGACCTAGCCACCTTGGCTATCGAAACACCATTGAGCTCACTCAAGGAGCCAATGTCACTCCCTTGCGATCCGACACCATCCGGTTGGTGCAAAGCGGATGCGCATTCCATGGACTTCGTTCCGAAGATCCAAACCAACATCTCAAGGATTTCCTCAAAATCGTAGATTCCATAGACCTTGATGTTGCAACTCGAGAGACGACCCGATTGCGTCTCTTCCAATTCTCTCTACGGGACCAAGCTAGTCAATGGCTTGAGCGACTTCCCGCAGGATCCATCACCTCTTGGGACGATCTCACAACTCGTTTCCTTGCTCAATTTTTCCCACCGGGGAGAACTACCAAGCTAAGGAATGATATCTTGGCGTTCCAACAACGCCAAGGCGAAACCCTCTACGAGGCATGGACTCGATTCAAGGACTTACTCCAAAAAGTCCCTCATCATGGCATAGACCTTTGGCTCCAAGTCCAAATCTTTTATGACCATATCAACATCCCCACGAAGCAAACCATTGACCAAGCGGCCGGTGGCAAGCTACGTGATCTAAGTGCGGAACAATCATGGGATCTCCTAGAAGATCTTGCTCTTTATGACAACGAAAGTTGGAATGATTCCCGTGATTTGAATAAAACGGTCAAGGCTATATCTTTGCCTTCGAATAACTCAAGCACTTCCGACCGTAGGATCATAGAACTTGAAGACCAAGTCAAGTTTCTTATGAAATCCTACGAGGCTCCTAAACCTTCAAGCCAAGTGAACAAAATCACTTCTTCATGCGAATTATGTAGTGGTCCCCATGACACTCGTGATTGCATGGAACTCCCCGAACAAGCTTTTGCGGACTACGCATCCTCGCGTACCGACGGAGTGGGAGACAAGTGGTATACTTTCAAACCCGAGCCAAACCCTTACGGTGAGTCCTACAAGGTGGAAGTCAAACCAAAACGTGCCCCAAAACAATTCTTCCAACCCACCTAATCGTTTCCAATCAAACGGTTCCTACCCAAACCGTACTTTCAATAACAATCCTTCCAACAACAATGGAAGTACCAATAATCTCGAAGGATTGATGTCTCAATTTATGGCATCTCAAGAAGCTCGAATAGCTAGATTCGAATCCGAATTCAATCAACAACAAACGGAGATGACCAATAAGATAGACAACTTATTGAAAGCCCTCAACAACCAAGTGCTATCACCCCCACATAAGGACGCTAGGAACACCAATAGCGGACCCCAAATCAAAGACCCCTCTTCATCCAAACATGTCCACTTCGTCAACGTTGTTACCATTAGACCAATTGATAGGAGTGAGGATGATAGTGAATCAAAGGATGAGAATAAGGGAGTAGAGGATGATAGGAAAGCTAAGATTAGCGAAATAGAAGAAGTAGGAGAAGAGGACTACTTCAATAGGTTACCAACTAGGGAAGAGCGAGCATATCATAAGAATCTATTCGATGACTCCGAGACCCCATACTTCCTAGGTAACCCGATTATCAAAGTGGGCGATCCTTCTAATCTCAACATACCATGCAACATCGGACATTTGCATATATGGAAAGCTTACATCGACCCTAGATCGCCCATAAACATCATGACTAGAGCCCAATACAATTTGATAATGAAAAACCAACTTAGGTATAGGGTGCTCCCCGATAAGGGATGGATTAGTAACTTCACGGGGAGAGTTAAGGGATTACCGGTTTATGTAGGAAACTTTACCTATGTCACCGACTTTGTGATTGTAGAAGATATCCGCCCAATAGTCGACGCAAGTGTAACCCAAGTAGTTTTAGGCAAGCCATTTATCGAGGTCTCTAGAATGACTCATGAACCTTCCTTAGGAATAGTTAAATTTAAGGATGAGACCGACGAAGTGAACTACCAAATGCCATATAAGATAGAGCAATTCCAACACTTGTCCAATGTTGAAAAGGAGCTCAAACAAGCGGTTTACTATAGGAACGATGAGGATAGACGTAGGGGAGTAGACTATGTCATGGGAAGAATATTCGGTTTCTATAAGGATTGTTTGAAATTAGGACCGGAATACAAAACCGGAAAAGAGGATGACTCAGGAACCGTGACCAACGATGAAGTCACGTAATGTACGGTGACTTTGAGTCTAGCTACAAGACTCGTTAATAAAGAAAAGCGCTTCTTGGGAGGCAACCCAAGCTTTGTGTTTATTTATTTGTTTGTTTGATTTTATTTGTTTCCGTATGTATGTTATTTTTCTTGTTATTGATTCATGCTTCAAAAACTAACTTGTGAAAATGCTTTATTTTGTTTTTAACTTCGTCTTAACTACATGTAAAGGTATTTTGCAAAAGATAAGTGTAAGGGAAATCTAAATCGGTTTATAAGAACAAATGAACATGAATCATAACAATGTAAATTAACATACATATTAGTACTTGTTTGAGTCAAATGCTTGTATCGAGTCATAATGATATTTTTGCAGGAATTCCAGGAAGTAAGGTATAGTTTTTCCAGAAATTTTCCGGAAACTTAACATGAGAATTCCGTCAGATCATTTCTGACGGCGTCAGGCATTACAACCTGACGGCGTCAGGCAGTAATTTTCTGAAATTTTTGAAAGTTTTGTTTTTCTTCCGGAATCATAAAAAGTTTTGTTAATTCTCTAACTTATAATCTCCAGGAATTCTGCAAACACATTCATTCCACAAGCATTATATCCTATTATAGATTATACCGCCGATTTTACGCGAGGTTCGCCTTTATTGTTTTTTCAGGTTAACAGGTTATTTTGGACAAGGAGATGATTTATATTTCGGAAGGGAAGCTTTGAGCGTTCATCTTTCTTGGAAGAAGATCTAACCATGTTACCTCAATATCCACACCAAACGAATCAGGGGAGTATTTGTTTCATTCTTTCATTTTCATTACTTTTACATCTTTTATGTGAACATTGGTGACAATGTTCGGTTTAAGTGTAAGGGGAGGTAAATGAAGTCACCTTAGAGAATGCAATTGCGCTTGATTTTTGCTTGTTTGATAGTAAATTTGTAATAAAACCGAGAGAAATATTTGTTAGGGCAATTTTAGCGCCAATTTAAAATTTTTTATAACATTTAGAAGTGAAACTTTGGTCCTAATAAGCGTCTCATGGATAGGAAATTATATGACTAACAAAAAACCGTACCACTAAAAAATTTTCCACCCCAAATATGTGAGGTTCGCCCCTAGAATTGGTAGGAAAAGCATTTATGCTATGATGTGTGTACCGGTAGCACTTAGATTCTAGAACTTGCGTTAGGACCATCTCAAATCCACAAGTGAGACTACATTCGTGTAGTTAGATCTACTACATGATAAGAGGCATTAGGATTAACCCCTTGTTTTACACCCGTGTTTTTGTTATAATTACGTTGGCTACATTGGTCAAGTAATTCTCCCACACCCTTTGCGTTGTACCCATTTTTGGTACACGATACCACTAGTACACCCCTCAGAGCCTATCTTTTCGTTTCGACCTTTGAGCATCTTACTCAAAGTGAGAACACCCCACTTAAATGTACACCCAAATCGCCTTAGCCTACCTTGTATGCACTCATCTTTAGTGCATTATTGTGACAACATTTGTGTTAAACCCTTTGTTAATTATCTAATTGATTACATGGTTGCTAAGTCGAGTCATATTTTGTACACATTGTTTTGGGACGATTGGGACTCATGGGTAAAGTACTAGTTTAATGGAGTGATGAGGAAGAACAACATTATTACCCCCATATGTGCTAAATATTTTAAAAGTACTCCAAGTTTTTCGATTATCTTAATTCGAGTCATTAGAATAGTAATTGTAAAGTTATGTAAAAGTTCAAGTGTAAGGGGAGAAACGAGGCTCCTATGAAGGGCAAGAGTGTATGCAAAAAAAAATAATAAATAAATAAAATAAAATAAAAAATCAAGAAAAAAATACAGAAAAATGAGAAAAGAAAAGTAGAAAAAAC
>LBNU01005860.1:43478-64539 GCA_014162995.1 Artemisia annua | reverse complement strand
CTCACATCAATTATGGCGCCGCTGCCGGGGAAGGCTTGAAACGAATTTGACGTTTACGTTTGTTGTTTTGTGATTTGAAGAACCTTCTCCCGGGAAGTTATCGTTTTTTTTGAAAAAACATAAAAGTAAAAAATAATAGAAAAAAGGAATACTTGTCACCAAGTATTCAACAAACTCCAAAAATATAATAAACATCCTCGGTCTTCCGTTGAAGGAGGGCGGTTGTAAACCAAATAAGCTTTCACAACAAAAGATAATCGTGAAATCAATTGTTACCCAATTAGCCCATAAAGCGAAAAGGTTTCAGTTGACGTAACGGTTAACAAAAAGAAAATAAAAACAAAAGAAAAAATATAAAAAGAAAAAGACAAAAAAAATTTTTGATTTTAAGTTTTCTTTGTTAAAAACCCAAAAATATTTTCTTTTTCGATTTGATTTTTGATTTATGTTTGACTTTTGTTTTCAAAATTCCAAAAATATTCTTCTTATCTTCTCACATTTGATTCTTCTTCTCAAACCCTCTTATGTTTAATTCTTATGGATCCGTTTTGTTTTAAGTGTGGAGAACCGTTCTTTCAAGGTTCTTGTGTTTGGTGTACGTGTGAACAATGTGGTAGTGATATTCATGACGGCGTTTGTTGGTTTTGTAATTCTTCCGCGTATGTTCAAAATGCAATACTTCAAAACGTTCCCGATTATTATCCGACACCACCACCACATTCGTTCACTTGTTTTAATTGTGGAAATTCATCCGTATTTTTAATTTTACGAGAGTATCATTTTGTAAATTTTTAGTTGGATCTTATTTTACGAACTTTAAAGCTTGATCTTATTTAAATAGATTCTATAATATATATATATATATATATACTAGTATGATACTTATTATATACTATATATATATATATATATATAGTTATATATATAGCTATAGATATATATATATATACCTAGTACGTATACTATATATATACGTATATATATATGAGCTACGTAGCACGTATATATATATATACGTCTATACTACTATTCAGTAATAACGACTAATAGTATATAACTATAATAGCCCTATATATTATATACTATTATTATAATATATATATACGTACTATATATACTACCCCGCGAAGCCCACCCCTAGCCCACTGACCCCTCCGCAGCAGCCCCCGCCTACCCTCACACCCCACCCCCTACGCCCCCGCACAGGCCCCACCCTCTACCCTACCTCCGCCGCTACTCACCCGCTCCAGGTACTATAAAGCGCCCCTCCACCCACCCGCCCCCCACCCGCGCCCCCAGCGACCCCGCCCGCCTCCGAACTCCACCCCCGCCCCCTAGGACGCCGCGCCCTCCCCCAATAAGACGCGCCCCCACCCCCCGACGCCCGGGCCCGCGGTACCACCGCGTACCGACCCCCCCACGACCGACACCCCCCCACCCAACAGACCCCGCCGTACACGTCCCGCCCCCTAACCGCCCGCCCCCCCCTATATAGTATTACGCTAACTCACCGCACTGCCCCGCCCCCCCCTCCCACCCCCCGCCCACAGGACACAGCCAAAGACTGCATGATAAATCGACTCGGACCGGAAAGAAAGCGTAACGCGGCACTCTCCAGCAACACGACGCACACGTAAAACACCCATGTCGCAACACAACAAAGTCCACCCAGCGTCTCAGACACTCACCCCGCCAGCACCTGCTCCCACCTCCTCGGCCCCCCGTCCCACCGGACGCAGAGCCAACGCGAGCTACTAGGAGGAGACACCGACGGGAACAGGGCGAGATCAGGGCAGCCGCAAGCCCTCTCCCCCGCCGCGCCTTCCTTCCCCCCCCCCAGACTCCACCGACCCCCGCCCAGCCCGGCCCCGGCGTCACCCCCACCAGACAGTCTGTCTGGAACTCCTGTTCCTGCATCGAACGACGCGCGCACGCACGCACGTCCCCCCCCCCCCCAGGACCCCATCCTTCGTACGACAGCCCCCACCTCGCGCCGGGCAGGCGCGTTGTCTTATCTGCGCCGGACCTCGGGCTCAGCTTGTTCTCTTCTTCCGATCCTTCGATAGCAACAACCTTGTCATCCGGGCGGCAACTTTCTACCGCTTCCTCGGAGTCTCCCGGCCCCAGCCGATCTGTCTCCAGCCACAGCGCCGCCCACCGCCCTCACATCTCCGCACCCCCCCCCCCCACGCCAGAACAAGGCTTCGTAATATCGCACTCCCACCGGTCCTGTCCACTCGTCCCTCCCCACCGCGCCAGGCCTGTCCCCCTTGTCTCACCCCCCACATTCCCACTTCCTCTCCCTCGAATAGGCAAACGATTTCTCAATCAAGGTCCGGGCGAGCCATGGTACCTTGCAAAAAAGAAAAAAGAAGAAAAAACACGAAGGTCTAAACAACAATTAGCACATAAAAAAAATAAATAAAAACAAGAACTCAAAAAGGCTATACCTTCTCCCGGATCCTCATCTTGAAACGCTGCACGGAACCCAGGAAATTCCAATATGCAAGAAGACCAAATGTATACCAGAAATCATGCGGAAACTGAATCGGCTCTAGATGATTGTTTCGGCAGCTTCTCGGCATGAGCCAACATCAAACTCGCCCCTTAAGAAAGATCAGACAACGTCTGGAGTCATGATGCCTTCCACGGCATTAAGCAACAGGACTGGCACGCCTATCTATCAAGAAAACTCCTACTTCCAACCTTTGAGACAAGATGGAAAATCACCAAAACAAACCTTCCGACCTCTGCCTGTCCGTTTCTCAAAAGAGAACCAACAACATTGCTTGCACAACTTGTAAAAAACTCGAAACAAAGAGGTAGTCGGAGGAATATGAAGGCTCCGGCTATATACCTCAAACAACGTCACACGATGTAAACCAAGAGGGACTAATTGAGATATATGGACTTTGAAATACTTGATAACCTCCAAAAGAAAGGTAGAAAACGGAACGTTGAGCCCCCCTTCGAAGAAATATTCTACGTACAGGCCTATGGCATCATCCGGAAGTTTATCCATTGTCATGCCCTTCGGAGGAGCCCTCAGATGAAGATCAGCAGGAATTCTGAAAGACTCGGTCAACGCGAGAATATCCGGTTGAGGCGTCTTAGAAAATCTCTTTTGTATGTCGAATTTGACCTGATCATCTTTCGCCGTAATATTGGCCTGACCCACCGACGCCGAAGACTACGACATAGCAAAGACGCAGGAAAGAGGTATAGCCGAATAAACTAAAAAGGAAAGAAGAGCAGCACAAGTCAAGACGTACCTCACGGAAGAATGAAGGGAGGCGGAATCGTTCGAAAATTCGCACGGCAGACACTGAGTTGTCAGAAAGAAATTACAGTGGTAAAAATGAGCTGTTTATAGGCACAAAAGAACGCGCGCGAAACGACACGCCGTACATAAAGCTGACGTGTCATCATCCAAAACCACACGATTCAAAAAAAGCGCGTACGTGTCACGATCTAAAGACACAGTAAAAACGACGGCGCTCCTTAAACCGACACATTAATCACATTTGGCATTTTGTACGCGCACATAACTCGACAAAACCATAATACGCCCCCCGGAAAACAACAAAAACACACTTTTGAAGTATCACACCATTGGCGCAACCAATACTATGATACTGGGGGGGACACGTTGGTGTATGTGTCCTCCGGACCCAATCCGCACGGAACAAACCTGACGAATGGAGCAAGAATACAGATGAAGTAATCCGGACGGAACGGAGTGAAGACGGAAGGCAGGATCAATATCCGTTGACCCTCAAATATACGAAGGACCATGCGTTCCCCCGGATTCTCCGACCATTCGGATATGCGATAACTACGCAAGTAAAAGTACAGTCAAGTACACAAAGTACACGATAATGGGACTTAAACTAGCGAGCACTAAGGGATTAAGTACCAACCAGCCTGGCACTTCGCATTAGCGGCCTATAAATAGTAGAAGAAATCCTCTTTTAAGGTTACCTAATTCACTCTCTCTCTTTTACGCATAACTATACTTTATCTCTCTAAAGCTCCATACTTACTCTCACGCCGGAGGTTGGTCCTGGGATAAAACCCGGGGTGAGACTAACGGACATATCTGTTTTGCAGATATCCGGAAGATCACTACATCACTCACCTGAACTACCCGAAGGACCAGTCAGAGTCCGGAGGGTTCATTCCGCTTGTCCGGAATAAACACAAGATTTTACTTCAACATTAATCAGGATCATGTCAACTAGCTAACATTTGTAATAAGAAAAAAGAAAAAAAAAAAAAGCAAAATGTAAAAAGAAAGAAAAACTATTTAACTATCTCTTATTCTACTCAACTCAAAATTTAAATAAGAAAAGTTCGACCTATTAATCAGGTTAACCTTAATCCCTAACCCCAAATAAAGTTTAGGGCAAAGACTAAAGGAAATTTAAATAAGAGAAATTGATGTCAGAGTTGATGGTTGGTAGCCAGAAAAAGTCGTCAGAATTCGGGTTCGAAAATGAGAAAGATGAAGATTGAAAAAAGAAAAAGGTATTTTAGTCAAATCACTTAAAAAGTTATTCATTCTGTTTTAAATTTAAATATATACTAATGCTGATAGTCGGAAAAAGTCGTCAAGTGTAGGATTAAATATGAGAAATGAAGATTGAAGAAAAAAAAAAGTGATATTTTAGTTAAATCACCTAAAAGGTTATTTATTTTATTTTAAATTTTGAATGTATACTAGTAACATTGCACCTTTTTTTTTTTCTTTTAAGTACACTAAGTATTTCAATACAAACCGGCTGTCTAGCGCAGTTGGCCACCAGCTACCTTAGAAGTCTGAGCCCAACCATGTGATGTCTTGATCCAACAAAGAACGCGAGTTCGAATCCGTTTCGCAGCATAGTTGGGTATTGAGCGGAGGTATTTCACAAGGTGTCCATACCAATTATTGCCGATCTACACTTTTGATCCAAGTATTTCAATACATTTTGATAAGTACAATTTTATTTGACCCCGGCCCAAAATAAAACCCCTGATTAACCCGAATAATCTTTTTTCCGTTTCGGGTCAGGCTTGCTATATCAAATACAAGTATTTTTTGACACCGGTTAAAAGTTACCTTAACTCTCAGACCCGAACCCGAACTCGAACGAAAATTACCTCTCTTACCGAACATTATCACACGTTAACACACACGGACACAAGAAAACACATAGAAAAGATTCAGAAAGACAAAGGAAAGTGTAAAGACCAAAAAGATTCCATTCCATAATAACACAAGTCAAACATCATCAGTATAAACTCCCCTCTTCACCCATCATTCACATCGATCTCCACAATCATCACATCCTTCACAAAAATACGCACAAACCAACAAAAAAATGGCGGGAATAATACAGCTCCTAATATCAGACATAACCATGTCATTCATGTGGGTATGGTCAAGTGTGCTAATAAAAATCTTTGTTCATGATGTCTTAGGATACCATCATTATGATCTACATGCTGAGATCATTAGATATTCGCTTTCCATTATGAATATGTTTTTGTTTGCTTATCTTGCTAAAGTCACTCAAGGTGGTGCTTATAATCCACTTACTGTTTTGTCTTCTGCTATTTCTGGGAGTTTTGGAAAGTTCTTGTTTACTCTTGGCTCAAGAATCCCTCTTCAGGTTAGTTGGACTTTTTTTTTTTTTTTTTTTTTTTTTTTTTTTTTTTTTTTTTTTTTTTTTTTTTTTTTTTTTTTTTTTTTTTGTTATGCTTTAGGAGCCTGTAAATTGGAAGTTAATTCTGATCAGATTTATTGTTTGATTTAGGATGAAGTGTTGTCGTTGTATCGTCTGTCATAGTAACTTTGTAGTGAATTGAGAAGGGTGTCTAGGATTCTGTTTTGAAAGTAGATTATGTGATTTGAATACATAATAAGAGGGTGTTTCGGCATTTTAAGTTCTTGGTTATTGCTTATATCAGAAGAAATAACCTCTTTAGAAGTTCTTAGATTGCTAAGTGTTAACTGGTTCGACGAAATAAGCACTTTTAAATAAGCGTACGTGGAGGCTGTTATCTGAAAGAGCTTATAAGCCATAAACATATGCCAAATATTGGCAATGCCAAACACCCTGAAAGTAGTTTTGAATAAGCTACTACGATTACTGAATACTGAATATTTCAGTTTTAAAAATCGGATAATTAAAATCAGATTGCTCTATCCAAACGCTCATAGCTGATTATCAATTATAGAACCTATTTTGATGTGCGTTCCCAAATGCCTCCAAAGAATATGCATAGTCATTAGTGTATGAATAAGATTTCTTATCTAGTACAGTTAGGGTGTTATAGCTACCAGTCCAGTTCTACCAATTTTCGTTATGTTGTTGTTTTGTTTAGCTGATCTAGTTCAGGGACCACTGTAATTGCTATATTGGAATGATGGTGTCATAAGACTAAAGTTAGTATTAGTGTCATAACTCATAACTATAGAACTCATGATGCAGCGAGTTACATTTACCTAGGAGTGAATTTGAATGTTTTTGCCCCATGCCTTAGTTTTTCAGGCTTTATACCTTTTCATATTTGGCATGTCAATCTCATTTTTCTAGCAAACTTCACAAGCTTCTTCCACTAATGCATCAAAGAAAATATCTTTGCCATGCGTATTCATCCTTAGCTTTCTTATAAAGCTCATCCAGTTTGTAGGATCTTAGTCTTTCTGTGTAGTGATTGGGTCAGCACTTCTGTTTGGTGACAGTACTAAATGTGATGGCTTATCACTATGACTTATATAAAACCTGGCTACTTTTTGTATCAATACAAATCTTTTAGATTATATAGGTCTATGTAGCCTTCACGATGACTTTTTAGACCATAAGGGTGATTTCAACCATACTGAACTTTTACTTTAGTGTATCCAATCATCCATAATATACCCTCTCTTCTAAAGTGTCATTCTCATAAAAAGAATTTGCCCTGCATCTAGATGCTTATGCCTATAACGATGCGTTCTCTAGCATATACCACAAGTAACGTAACAAATTTTCTCTCTCGTGGTGGTTTTCTTTTTCATAACTATATTGGTTTGGAGATCTCTCCCCCTGCTAGTGTATCTCTATCTTGTGGATGTTGTCGATAATCCACACATACTTTAGTTTTCTTCACATGTAGATTGAATGGAGCGACCCGTAATAGGTGTGACTATGAATTTGTTTTCCAGTTCCTTTTTTATATACTTTTGGTCAATGTTGCAAAAATCGGCCGATTAATCGTTAATCGGTCATGCACCTTGTTGATTTTTGAAAATCGGTGAAAATATCGGCCTAGGCAAAAAAAATGGGAAAAAATCGGTAAAAAATCGGCCGAATCGGTCAAATTTTAAAAATAAAAATTTAGGCATTCTACTTAATTTGGAGATTGTTTGTTTCATTTATAACGCACAATGAGCCTCATAATCAGAATTGGAGCCTTTTATTGAGGTTTGGAAACATAGTAGGCTTGGAGTCAGTTAAGATCTTTAGTTTGCTCTCCAGAAATACCCAAAACATGCAGGAAATGCCAATCCGATTAATCACCGATTAGTCCCGCCTTGGCCGATTAATCGCTGCAGGGTGGTCGACCGCCCGACTACCGATTCACGATTTTTGCAACATTGCTTTTGGTTTGATGTTTAAGTTAAAGCAGTTGAAGGACGAAATTGGGTTGAATGTCTGTTTTACGTTTAAAAAATTGTGTTATATGTGCATGTAACATAACTTAAAGGATCTTTTAAACGGAATATTTTAATGAGGGTCTTAACTGTGTGTGGAAATATATGTCTTGGGTTCAGTTACTTAGAAAAAACAGTTGCACGGGTAGTATAGCGTCGACGGTTGTTTTTTACTTTTGCTTGTTTATTTCTAATAGTCAGGTTTACCAAACACTTGAACGTTAGAATTGTAACAGCAAAGGCACGTTCAAACCAACATTTTCTGCACCCCGTCGTCTTACAGCCGATTATCTAATCATTTTCGTTATTTCTTTGTGAATGTTAGGTGTTTGGATCAGTAATGGGGGTACGGCTAATCCTTCTTACGTTTCCCGGAATAGGTCGCGGGCCACGATTGACAGTTAGTCTCCATCAAGGTGCATTAACAGAAGGGTTATTGACCTTCACAATTGTGCTTATTTCACACGCGCTTTCTACAAAAATACCTGGAAGTTTTTTCAGGAAGACTTGGATTAGTAGCGTCTCAAAGCTAGCTCTTCATATACTTGGATCAGATTTGACTGGGGGCTGTATGAACCCCGCTTCTGTAAGTAATCCTGTCGTTTATACTCGAGTCTTACTTTCTTTTTCAATTGTATTTTAGTTTATACTTCCATGGAAAAACAGCTTTTATTTTTATGCAAATTGTTACTGCCACATAAATCTGGAAAGTTGTAGGATGTTTCTTAGTAAATGCAAGTATTTAGTTTTCTTTTCTTTTTTTGACAGAACTTTACTTTCAAGTATTAGTTACATGTGTACCCTGAATCAGATTACTAGATTCTTTCATTGTATTAACTGGAGGTGGAAGTTTTGGTGAGCTAATGCGCTGAGTAGTTGGTGAAAATGGATTGGGGTTTAAAATCAAACATGTTCATCTAGTTATGGGTCAAAATTGGCTGGATTGGATTTGGTTGACCCGTAGACACTTTTCCATCTTTATAAAAATAATTAGATAAATTTTTGCATATAAATATTTTAATAGGTTGTAGGGATTAAAATTTGATTTTGCGATTGAGCGGTATTTCCTATTTTCTTTTTGCTAAGTTTTAGGTATTTGACCCATTTCACCCACTTGAGATAAAGATAACCAAAAATAATCCACTCCTAAGTGTATGGGTCAAAATTGCCACCTTTGGTCTTTAAGATTTATTTCTATTTGTAAATGTAAGGCTAAATAGATATTTTTTTTTATTTGTTTTGAAAGATGGTTACTCAAAGCATCTAACATTTAAACATGGTTTCAGGTAATGGGGTGGGCTTATGCTCGTGGTGATCATATAACCGAGGAGCATTTATTTGTTTATTGGCTTGCACCTGTGATTGGAACCCTATTGGCAGCATGGACATTTAGGTATCTTGTACGTCCCTCAAAACAAGACAAGGAGAAGAAGTCTGACTAAACATGGTGATATTTGAAACCGATTCTTTCGGGTGGCCACATGGAGTTGACTCTTGGTCTAAGTCAATTGTATTTTTTAAGTATGTAGAGTCACCCAAATTTGTAAAGATAAAAATGTGCATGGGCTCCAAAATTAAATACGGAACATTTGGTGAATCTATTCGGAAGCAGCATTTGCTGGTTAATCCTCTCTGAAACACCACTCATGTGCAGAAGAATTTTATTTGTCCTTGATGCCATGATTACGAATTGGATTTCCTTTTGAATCCTCATATTTTAGCAAAGTATACGCTACTTTAAATCTATCCACTCCAGTTATATTTGATTTTCTTCAGAAACCTCATATTATAGACTGATTTATCTTAAACTTTTGATATCCTTCAGAAAACAGAACTATAATAATAAAGGTGATATTTATATGTATCACTTCATATTAACTTTTAAAAAGTGTCTTACATATTAACAAGACTTCATTGAAATTAAGATGGCCAACCAACAGATAAATTATCTGGAAGTTAATATGTGATAAATGGGGTTTAAAGAAGTGATCCCACGAATGTAACCCCTTGTAGATGATAAGTAGTGTTCAAAGAACGAGTCTCGCATGTAAGCCTACATGGCCTGGAAATCGTACTTGATGACATTCGATTCGAATTGGTAGTACCAATTGCAGATCGTGAGCAATTTGCAAGTTTTTGGTTACAGGATGCCAGTGGTTTCTTAAAAGATTTAAGGTGTCTAGAACTTAAACTAAAATCTAGGTGTATGAAAACATAAACTACTCAAGGATGAAAATGTCCAGACATACCTGATAAACCAAGTAATTTGTAACCCAAAAATAATGGTTAAAAGATAAAAGACACTAATAAGAGATAATTCTATGGTCACGAACTCCCTAATGTGCTGTTTGAAGACACATAATGATCTATAACTCTGTGTGTTTGACTAGCTAGCGGTAAGAATCCACAAGTGAGGCCTTAGCGCTCTCGAGTCGATCTCGACACCAGTTCACACTCACCACAAGGTTCCATGTTGACGTTAAGGGTGCTGCAGGTGGAATCTACACTTTACATTAAATTAAGAACTGTAAGAGAAAAGGTTCAGTAGTCCAAATTTGAACAATACTCAATCCGTCCAATTTTTCACATACGTTAAAAAGAAAAACATCCTACAAATGAACAAGTCAAACACAACAACAGTTAATGATTCACCTTAAAATATTGTCACCTTTTCTTCATACAGTCGTCACTATGTATCACATGTAATTTAACCTTGCAAAACACAAACAGTAAACTACATATCATCTGATCAATAATAAGACCACTACCACAAATAACAAATACAAAACAAAAACAAAGTTTTTATCTATGTGACCCGATAATCTTTATCATTGCTTATTATGTATTATTATTAACTCTAAGGACCAAATATGTTAGAAACAAATATAATAACTGTTTTAGATATTTTGGTTGGGACATGGTTCAAACCGAAGGGTTGCAATGTTTCCTTTAGTACCGATTGGAAACATATAAATATGTAGGAACATGTAAACGAAAAAAGGTTAATCACAATATACAGTTTTACTTATTCATTTGCTTTGCAACTTAAACAATATATATCGATCTAGAGAAGAAGTGGGACAACAATTGGCATCAAGAGCAAGGAAAACATACAACGAAACAAGAATCTGTTTCGACATCATTCACAAAATTCAGAACGAGAAGCCAAAAAGGAGACGCAGGAAAAGAAGAAGAACAATTCGTTTTTTTTCTTGAGCGAGAAACATAGTTTGTTTTCTTTATCTTCCAAAGAAACAAACAACGAATTGAATAAGGAATACGTGAACAAGATAAGCATGATCCATACAGCATATAGAAATGTTATCGAATCTAATTTATAATTGAAATTTTATTTTATTACATGATTAAACAAATAACAATATGATTATTTATTACAGTAACACTTTATGAGTTGGAGTCTTAATAAAATACAGTAACTTAATAAGATTTTCATTTGAGTTTTCAACCCCAAAGAAAAAGGGCTGCCTTGACTTGTACAATATACCAATTTAAGAATCCAAAAATTATAGTAACTTTATTAAAGTGTTAACTAAACAACATTTGGCTTTTATTGAAATTTAATTTCTCTCACAAAAAGAAACTTGCAAACACTTATATCAACCTAACACTTGTTTTTTTTATGAACTCGAGAGTAAAAACTGTATAAAGTATAAACCACCCGCTATTATTTACGCGATTTAACACATGCGTCTTAAGAGTTATTAACAAGATAATTTTCACTACAATATGTAAAATATTGAATCACACAATCACAAGCAAATGTTTGTTGTGCCTCTATGATTTTCGGAAATGACTTTTTAACGAGCTACTCGAGCTCATGCTCATTTAGCTGAAGTTGAGCTTGATAATTATCGAGCTCGAGTCGAGTTCAAACAAAATGTTGAGCTCGATTAATTTCACGAGCCGAGCTTTTAAAACTAATATTTAGCTCGGCTCGTTCGAAAGCTCGTTTAGTTATTCGAGCCAAACGCGCTACTCGAGCTAAACGAGCCGAACTAGCTAGTCAACCTAAATATTTAGTTTCGATATATTTTTATTCTAAAATTTTAGTTACTTTTAGTATAGGTTAAAACTTAAAACCAAAACTAACAATATGTTAACCTTAAATCACATCAAAGATCTACACTTTATAATATAAACTACAATCGTAAATTTGGGTTTTTGTTTTTACAAACCTCACATTGTCTTCTTTTTATTTCACTTATCCAATGGAAAATGTGAAAAGAAATCCTTTTTTTTAAAGCTTACAAATAGGGTTGCAATCGAGTCAAGCCGAGCTCGACAGGGCTTAAGCTCGACTCGAAAATTATAAAGGTAGGCTTGAGCTTGGCTTGATAGGTTGACGAGATTTAACCATACAGAGAGCTCGGCTCGAGCTCGACTCGAAAAGCTTGAATTTATATATAAATATTAAATTTGATAGACAAACTCATCAATAAATTCAATAAAATATGCGATGAATTCAAGAGTAAGGACCTTATAGAAAACATTTAGGAGAATTAGGGTTTAAATAGTCATTCTACAAATATTATATTATTATACCAATATTCATGTTAGCCTTTAGGTTATTTATATAAATCTGTATAATAATAATAATAAAAAAAATGTTCTTGAAGGCTCGAAAAGCTCAAGCTCGAGCTCGAGCCGTTAAAAGCTCGAGCTAGGCTTGTTATGTGTTTCGAGCTGGTTTATTAGGCTCGGACTCGGGCTGGAGCTTGATAAAAGCGCGACGCAGTCGAGTCAAGCTCAAGCTCGAGCACGAATTGCTTGATAAGAGCTTGGCTTGTTTGCAGCCTTACTTACAAACATTACTTAGATTGTTAAAATACATGAATAATATAACCTTAATTACTTTTAGTTATGTATCAAACAAATTATTACTCATATATATATTCATTGAGAACATTAGTTTATGCTAGTTAAGTGTTATACAAAGAAATAACCAATATTTAATAACTTTTTTTTTATCAAATATATCAATTAATGAAATCCAATCATAAATACCACTAAATAAGAATTATTAATCACGAGTAACTCAGACCCGTGCGTTGCACACGCGCTCTATCTAATTGGTCATAGTGTAATGTGCAATAATGTTTTTCGTTATTAAACTTTTGTAAGTATGACCTTAGTTGATCAGTAAATTTTATATTTAAACTTTTTATGACAGATTAGTAGTTATTTGTAAAGTTTATACTTTGTATTTATTCTCAAGATTGTAATATTATATTTAAATTAAACTTTTTATAACATATTAGTAGTTATTTATAAAGTTTAGATTTTGTATTTATTCTCAAAATTGTAACATTCCTATATTTTGATACAAAACTAATATGTAATTTTCGGCACATATTTTCGTCATTATATATCTAAGTTGTGATTGTATCACACCTTTTCTAAGCATGGCACACACTTAAAATAGTTGGTTGAAATGTAAGCTTCGGCACTCATTTTCATCATTATATATCTAAATTGTGATGGTATCACACATTTTCTAAGCATGACACACATTTATAATAGTTTATTGACAATAAGTTCCTAAGTTGTGATGTTACCACAAATTTAGTTGGTCAATAAGTTCCTAAGTTGTGATGTTACCACAACTTTTGTTAGCATGGCATGAAAAATGTTGGTGCCTTTATTTCTGTCAGATTTAATTGAGGTCGAGTCAAAAACTATGTTTGCCACTTATTTTCATCATAAGTAACTTGGGCTGCCTCAGGACCCATGCGAAAATAATTGTGTAAAAATTGTCGGGTTGTTAGTATGATGGTGAGGCCCAAATACAACAATAGTTTATTGATATTAAAACAGTATATGTGAAGAGACTTTTTTCAAGATGTTACATTGAAAATAGTCTCTTCACATGTAATTTTTTTAATATGTATAAGTTACATAAATTATTTTAAATATGAAGTGATGACATTAATGTTGGAGACCTTTTATATTCATCCCTGTGCGATGCACACATGTTTGGAATGCCTCAGGACCCATGCAATGCACACATATTGGATCTAATTGTTTTTTTCGTAATGTTCGGGACTAATTTCGGTTCATGTTTGAAACTCTCATTTTTTGTGAAAGACGGACTTCGTTGTTCAAATAAATGAAATTATTAAAAGCGAACTGATATGTGTAAAATCACATATCGTTTATTCACCATTTTAAGACCAAAAAGACCGAAAACGCTAACAAATGCCAAAGATATTTGTTGTTTTTGTGTTTTTGAAAATGCAGGTACGGATATGTGTTAATTGGACAAAAATCAAGAAAACCCGATAACACGAGCACGGGATTGGAAAAGGATCAAAAGCCGGAGCTGGGGAAGCATTTTTCACATTTGAGTTCAGAATGGCAAATCAAGACCTTCAAGAATTACAATAAGTCAAGATCAGTCCTTGGATTAAATTTACAGAAAAGGTCCCTTGAATTTACATCTTGGCATAACTAATCCTTAAACCTTAAATTCCATTTACACTAAATCCTAATACTATAACCCAAATTTACCACAAGCCCAAAAGCCCATTTCAAAACCCAATCCTATACCCGGCCTGTTACCCAACCCCAAAACCCGGTTCAGTAGTTAAAACAAATAAATATAAAAAAAATACCAAACGCGCCTTTATTCTTTCCCCAACTCCTTTTCCCAGTCAAGAACCCTAGCTTCAATTAACCTCAAATTAAACCTCGTATTAAAGGGCTTTTCAGTCAAATCAATACCCTGACACCCTGTCAGCATTTGCCAACAAAAGAATGACATGTGGCATGATTGGATTGGACTGGATACGTCATTGGGTGATTTCTGAGGCTATGATTGGCTAAGATGATGTGTATGAGATCTAATTCGAATATTCCAAGGATTATACTCATTCCAGGACCTTCTGAAGAGCCCTCACTCAGCAGCTATATAAAGCTCTCTCTAGTCACGAATTTGGTTTGGTTAGCTTAGGAATAGGAGTAGTTGTAATATAGAGGTAGCTTAATAGATTTACTAGTTTCAGCTTATTGTATCTCAGAATTTAAGTCTTGTATTCATTTAAAATGTTTTAATAAAAGTTTGATTTTCATTTAATTACCTTGCCATTTAAATTTCAAGCATATTATTTTTTCTCTCAAATCTGTTTTCAAGCCCTCAGTTCATGTTTTTATAAGCTCATTGAAGCTTATCAGTAGCTTTTAGTGAGTGGTTTACTTAGTTTATGCTCTATGTTGGTTAACTAGTTCTGGTCAAAGGAAATCATAGGCTGGGATCATGAATTCTGGGTTAAATGATGGTAGAATGGTTGCAGAAGTGTTGGTAAGCCTATCTAAGAGATAGGCTAGCTTAAGGAGGTTCTCAGAAAGCTGAGAACTGAAATTGTAAGATCTCACTTTCATTTTTAGTTCTTAACTCATATTCTTGGATTAGATCTTTGCAGCTTAAATGGTACTGTTTCATTGTTACATTCAGTTGTTATTTTACTAGTTATAGTGCTATTGGAGTTTGTTTGATCATTTGAGTTCCTGTTATATCGAATATGTTTCACTTTTGCTTCAGTAGAGTTAGATCTGTGATGTTGTTTTGTAGTTGTTCATTACTATTCCTTGTTGTTAATCTGGATTCTATTGATGGTTAGTAGCTAAGTTTGTTCATAATCAATGTGTTTTGTTGCTTGAATCTATGCTTCATAATGTAAACTGTCATCAGTTAAGAGTGTTTGGCAGTAATAGAATTTTAGTGTTTAAGCAATTTTTAGTTTCTAAATCAATTTGATCTAGCTGTACTTAGGTTATATCAGTAGTTTTAAAGTGATTTTTGGCATTTTCATAGAGATTTATAGCTTTCCTTTTGATTTGCAGAATTCCATAAATCGTAATTCATGAAGAAATCTGATATTAGACATAGTAGATTTTAGGAGTTTCAGTGTGATGTTTTTGCTCAATTTGTAGTCTAAAATCATGCTTCCAGTTCTGAATAAGGCTTCTTAGGTAGTATACTTGATTTGCCCCTTTTTCAACCCATAAAACCAACAGCAGCAGCAGCTTTCTCAACCTTTTGAATTAGCCTTCTAGTGTTCAAAACTTGTTCAAATCTCATAAAAAATTATTTTCTAAATAGATTGGTAGCTTATCCTCATAAATCAGTTGAGTTCTTACATTTTGGAACACATTTGGTAGCATAAATATTGATTAGAAATAGCCCCTTATGACCTGCTTTTGCCCTGCACCTTAGGATCTGTCCCAACTGCTCACTTGCAACAGCCCATATTTAGCTTATTTCTTGATCTCAGTAGATGATTTTTGTTATTTTAGAAGGATCTTGGTTCTGGCTTGTTGTTTTTGCACTGTGATTGGACTTAATTGCTTATTTGATCAGCTTGTTTTAGTCTTCTAGTTACCCCTTTTAGCCGCTTTGTTGATGATTGCTAGTGCACCTTATCTACTCCAATTAGGCCTTTTCTCAGCCTGTTTTCTGGTCATTCCATTGATCTTCTTGTTTAATTTTTGGTTTGTAGATAGTTCATAGTTTAAACTTCTTATGTTTTCATTTTTAGACTTTAGCTTTTAGTATGTTAGCTTGAACCTAACTCATTAGGCCTGTTTGAATTAGTATGTTTGCATCAGTTTACCATATGATCTTTTATCTGTTATAAATTTGAGCTCTTTCAGAGTTTATAAAAGCTTTTCAATAAAGTTAGATTTACAAAAGTTCTTGGCTATTGCTTCCTTAATCAGTTTCGCAAAATAAATTTCAAAAATAAAAATGTTTTTCAAAAAAAAAAGATCCAGGGGATTCGAACACTGGTCTCCTCCTTTTCCACGCCTCAAACACACAACATAATACCAACTGCACCCTTGGGATTTCTCATAATCCCTCTTCCTTTTTATTCTTTTATACTTCTTTTCATTTTCTTATTTCCTTTTAAAAGCTTGCACTGTTTTAGCTTATAATAGCTTTTCAAAATTAGTTTTTCCAATTTTTACATTTTTCCACATTTCTGATATAATAAAAGATTTTTAGAAAAAAAATTTCATAATTTTTACTTTATAAGCTTGTACAATCTGTTTTAGCTTATTATAGCTTAATCTGAGTAGCTTTTCAGTTTTTCCTATTATTCTCTAGTTTTAATTAGTAAAAAGTGATTTCCTAAAAAGTTTCATAATTTTCTCATCTCTTTTGTTATTTTTTTTTATCAATTTCTTTCATTTAGTGAGCAATTAAATCATATTAGTTAAATAAAAAGTTTAAAAATATTTTTCTTTTTCTCTAAATTTTCTTTTCACATTTAGAATGTAGAAAATTCATTTTCATACTCGTAGGATTAGTCTAGCTTTAATTTCATTTTTTATCTTGCGTTCGTACATAGTTTTTAGATTAGTTAGCGCGTTTTTAGTTTAGAATACGTTTTAGCTTTATTGTCCCTTGCATTATCGTTTTGTATGCTTTATTTGCTTCCCGTAGTTATAATTACCATCTTATTATCACTTTTAATCTCATTCACTTCACACGAACACAACCGAATCGTTGAAATCGCCGTCAAACCTTCGCTGGGACAACGATCCGAGAATACGTACTTAACTATGCTCACATCAATTATGGCGCCGCTGCCGGGGAAGGCTTGAAACGAATTTGACGTTTACGTTTGTTGTTTTGTGATTTGAAGAACCTTCTCCCGGGAAGTTATCGTTTTTTTTTGAAAAAACATAAAAGTAAAAAATAATAGAAAAAAGGAATACTTGTCACCAAGTATTCAACAAACTCCAAAAATATAATAAACATCCTCGGTCTTCCGTTGAAGGAGGGCGGTTGTAAACCAAATAAGTTCAAACGCAAAAAGAGATTGTGAAATTATTCGATTTCGGATTACTTCAATTCTACAACCGACAATTTAGTTGCACGTAGATTTGAAGGAAACGATTTCGGGTGACGAATCGATCACAAAAATAACAAATCATAAAAAAATACAAAAATATTGTGATTTTAAAGTTTCTTTTATATAAAAAACCAAAAATATTTTCATTTAAAAAATTGTTTTTCTTTTGTTTTTCATTTTTCTAAACCAAAAAAATTTTCGTTTTCAAAATTTGTTTTCACTTTTATTCTACTTTACTTTTATCTTAATTCGTTTTTACGTCATAAAATCCAAAAATATTCTTCTTATCTTCTTATACGTTTAATTCTTCTTCTCTAATCCTCTTAATCGATAATTCTTTCTCTATCTCCTCTTATGTTTAATTCTTATGGATCCGTTTTGTTTTAAGTGTGGAGAACCGTTCTTCGAAGGTTCGTGTGTTTGGGGTACGTGCGAACAATGTGGTAGTGATATTCATGATGGCGTTTGTTTGAATTGTAATTCTCCCGAATATGTTCAAAAATCGTTTAAAAATTTTTCAAAACGTTCCCGATTATTATCCGACACCACCACCACATTCGTTCACTTGTTTTAATTGTGGAAATTCATCCGACGAAGGATTACCTTGTGGACAATGTTTTTGTAACCAATGTGGATATGTTAATTGTATGTGTTACGTCCCGAGTGCTGAAACGTCTTACTCTTGTGATACGAGATTTGATAATTATCCTCAAAACGATTTCAATCTACCTTCTCAACACTCGTATGAGCAAGTACCGTATTACAATGGTGATTCTTTTCAAAGTTCGTTAAATTTTCAAATGATGGATGAAGTTGTGGAAGAACTGAAATCTTTTGGTGAAATGCTACAAAAGTTTACGGATAATCGTTTTACTCATACTCCCGATCCTCACGAGAAGTCTATTGCAGAATTACTTGCTGAAGAGAGATCGTCTAATCCTTTTAAGAATTTTAATTACTACGATTACGACGATGATGAGAAAATTACGATTGTTCTTAATCCTCACAAAGATTCCGTTTTTCCTCCCGTAGAACCCGAGGACTCTCTAACAATGGGGGATGAGCCTCTTAACACTACTCCGGCAACGGAATCTGACTTATTCAATGAGTCAAGTGATGAGAACCTCGTCCCAATCCCAAGTGAGTCCGGGGAAAATTCTAATGGTGAAGTTGTTCAAAATACTCCTCTTGATATATCCGAAGATAATCCTGACTCTTCCCATCCTTCCCTCACATCGTTTGAGGGAAGTGATTCCGTTTTGGATGAGGTCGATACTTTTCTTGCTAATACTGATTCTTTTCCGATTAATATCGATGATACTTATTTTGATCCAGAGGGGGATATTCTTTTCCTTGAAAGGTTACTGAATGAAGACTCGTCATCTTCCCCCCCTCAAATGAGTAATGAAGTTTTTGACGAATCCGATGATGATACGCTTCCGGATGAGGATGTTCCAAACGAAAACACCACTATTCATTTGAACTCTCTCGTTGATACGAATGATATTCCGATTGAAGAAGATCACGTCGAAAGTGATGATGCTGAAAGTTATTCCGATTCTCACAATGAGTATACTACGAGTGATACAGACTCTTGTGGAAATATAGATAATGTTGAGGAATCGCGTTCCGGTTATGAGTTTGAGGAGATGAAGGATTTTGACCTTGATGACGATGAGATCGAAGATGATTTACTTCGTGAAAAATTATCCAATATCTATCTTCTCATTTCAAAGATCGAAGCATTAAAAAATCCGACTCCGTCTTCTGATTCAATGATTTCCTCTTCATTTCCTATCCCCGATATGGATAGTGACTTTTTACCCGAGCTTGAGATTTTTCGATTTGAAGAGACGAGTAGTGGCAATCCCACTATTCATGCTGATATATCTCTTCCGGATTACGAGTGCTTTCATTTTGAGATTGATTCTTTACCGATTTCCGATAATCCGTCTCGTGACCCTCTTTTAGAGGATGTCGATTTATTTCTTGCTACGGATGACTCGATACCACCGGGTATTGAGAATGACGTGGATGATTCATTCCTTTTTGATCTTCCATCTCCTCGTCCGCCCGCGAAACCACCGGATGAAGATTTTGAGTTTGGTACGGATGATGTTATTTTTGGAAAGGTGGACGAGATTTATGATCATGATGATCCGATGCTTACTATTTTACCCGCCCAACCCACCCTTGATTCACATTCTTACTTTGCTATTATCATCCGTGTGTTTCACCCATTCTATACTTATCCCATCATTTCTTCTCTTTTCCACCCCACCGGGAGTGAGGATACCGTTTTTGACCCCGGCATCTCCGTTCTTCTTGCCGGGTGTTCGTTTCATTTGCTCCCCCAAGATTAAGTAAATTCGGGGCGAGTCTAAGCTACACGACTCGTTAAAAAATAAGCGCTTCGTGGGAGGCACCCCATGCTTATCCTTTTAGTTTTATTTTTCTAACCAATGACGTGAGGAGGGGCGACCTCTTCCATATCTTGTGTTTCGAAGTTGTTTGTGTTGATTGTCCAGGAATTTCCCGAATTATGATGACTCTCGTGCTCGTTGTTTGTCTCCCCTCCACTCGAGTCTCATTCTTCATGCTTTTGGAAGTTCGCATATTATATCCTAAAATCTTATCGACTAACGTATCTTTGGCTTACTTAATAAACGGCCCTAGAATTATGTTTGGATTACCCTTACCTTTTCAAACATTGAGGACAATGTTTCGTTTTAGTTTGGGGGGGTCAATCTTCGATTTGATTTGACTTGCACTTTCATTTGTGTCGTTTACTCATGCAACCTCGTTTTTCCTCAAAAATATTAAAAATTAAAATTTTTGAAAATTATGAAAAAGAATAAGTGTTGAAAAGTTGTGAAAAAATAGAATATAGTTCGAATAAGTGTTTTGACACCGTGTTGACTTTCTTGTTGGCGAGAGTAGGAATAATATTTTGACTTGATCGGGCGTGTTGAGCCCTAGCTCGTTCCCTTAACCAATGATGATCACATAAGCTTGTGCTAGTTTTGTACACAAGGAGCTATAAAACGCGAATTCTTCTTTTAGAATCTGCAAGTTCCCGTACATTACTTTATATATGCGCAGCTTAAAAGCTTTCGCTAGTCTTTTACACAAGAAGCTATAAAACGCGGATTCTTTTATTAGAGTTTGCAAGTTTCCGTATTTGACTTTAAATATGCGTGGCTTGATTATCGGCTAAGTATTCGCGAGTACTCATTATTTGAGAACTTTAAAAAGGCGAAGAGCGAGAAATGATAGTGTTTATTTAGAAGTTAGATGCCATACGTGGAGTAGTGGTTCTCTTTAAAGCTCATCGAAGTTACTTGTGGTCTTTTGTTCCCATCAGCTTGTTTCACCCCATATCTTGTGTAAAATAATTAAAGATGTCTCGGTTTTAACGAAATTTAGTTCTTTATCTTCTTAAGAGAATCTTTGCTTGAAAAATTGGGTACACATCAAGGATACACCCCATTGTATTGAGTTGTAT
>LBNU01005860.1:25969-42593 GCA_014162995.1 Artemisia annua | reverse complement strand
GTATGGGCTATACAAATAAAGGTTATATTAGAAGCACATGGTTTGTGGGAAGCAATAGATCCTAAGGATAACACAGAAGTAGATGATAAGAAAAACAAGGCAACAATGGCCTTGTTATATCAAGCGTTGACCGAGGATGTAATTTTACAAGTAGCAAGTTGTAAGACGGCCAAGGAATTATGGAATGCGTTAAAGAAAAGACACGTTGGAGAAGAAAGAGTGCAGCAAGCACGGTTACAATCACTAATGATCGGATTTAACTCACTTCAGATGAAGGAAGATGAGACGGTGGATGCATTTGCAGACAAGTTAAATAGATATGTCACGAAGGCAAAAGAACTAGGGAAAACATTAGATGAATCACTTATAGTTAGAAAACTATTAGACTCCACACCCGATAGATTCATTCAGATAGTAGCATCCATAGAACAAACTAGTGATCTAGACGACATTACCCTAGATGAGATCACTGGAAAACTCAAAGCATTTGAGGAAAGGATAAGACTCCGGAAAGGAGGTCAAGTTGAAAGCCAGGAGAATTTACTATTTACACATGGTGAACACTCAGGAAGAGGAAAGCGATTTAGTAAACGTGGAGGTAGATCAAACTATTCACGAGGAAACTGGCGGAATAACAAACACAGAAATAACTCACAAGAAGGAAACTCAAATTATAAGGGAAACCCTAATAAGAATACAAATAAAAAGGATTTGAGTAATTTAAGATGTTTCAAGTATAACAAACTTGGACATTTTATGAGCAAGTGTAGAGTAAAATCAACAGCTCAGGAACAATCGAACCTTATCTTAGAAGATGATGAACCATCACTGTTAATGACTATGCACGATACCAAACACGAGGAAGTGTTGTTGAATGAAGGCCAAATTCAACCAGGGAAATATGCTTCAAAGGACGAAAGCATATGGTATTTAGATAATGGTGCAAGTAACCATATGACGGGAGCTAAGAGTCATTTTAAGGATATTGATGAAAATATAACAGGACGAGTACGTTTTGGAGATGGATCATATGTACAGATAAAGGGAAAAGGCTCTATATTGTTAGGTTGTAGAAACCAGGAACAAAAGGTAGTATCAGATGTATATTATATACCAAACCTTAAGAGCAACATACTAAGTCTAGGACAACTTACAGAAATAGGTTGTAAAGTCATAATGGACGGAAATAAACTGACTTTGTATGATAAGAGCAGAAGATTGTTGATGAAAGTGGAAAGATCCAAGAATAGACTTTACAGTATTAGACTACAGATAGACACACCTATATGTCTCTTAGCAAACGTAGATAACCAAGCATGGTTATGGCATGCTAGATTAGGTCATCTAAACTTTGACGATATCAACAAGATGACTAGGAAGGGTCTAGTGGACGGAATACCTAGAATAAATCATACTGGACAGGTTTGTGATGCATGTTTATTAGGAAAACACAGTAGAACACCATTTCCAAACCAAGCTAAATTCATATCAAAGAACCCGTTGGACTTAGTATATGGAGACCTCTGTGGTCCTATTAGTCCAGCAACACACTCAGGCAAGAAACTCATATTCTTGTTAGTAGACGATTGTACACGTTTTATGTGGGCTTACTTTCTGACTTCGAAAGACCAAGCATTTAGTACATTCAAGGAATTTAAGCAAAAGATAGAAATGGAAATGAGATTGAAAGTGAGAATGCTAAGAACAGATAGAGGAGGTGAATTTACATCAAATGAATTTACCAAGTATTGTAAAGATAATGGAATAGCAAGACAGTTGACAGCACCATACTCACCACAGCAGAATGGAGTAGTGGAGAGAAGGAATAGGACAGTGTTATCAACTACGAGGAGTATGATGAAAGCCATGAAGTTACCCTTAACTTTTTGGGCGGAAGCAGTGAAACATGCCATTTACATACTCAATAGGGTACCTACAAGAGCCCTGATAGATAAAACTCCATATGAGGCACTCTACAATAGAAAACCAAATCTAGAAAACCTAAGGATATTCGGATGCACAGCTTATGCAAATACCTCATTTAAAGAAGCTGGATGACAGAAGCATACCAATGATCTACTTAGGAGTAGAGGAAGGATCAAAAGCATGTAGGTTATATGATCCGATAGCAAAGAAGAAACATGTTAGTAGGGATGTTAAGTTCATGGAAACAAAGCCGTGGGATTGGAACAAAGATGAAGAAGATACAAGTACACAAGACACTTTTTGGGCTAGTTTTGTGGTAGAAGGAGTTGACAACGAGAATCCTACACCAGTCAACACAGATATCAATGACAACATTGATAATACGTATCAAGAACCGGACACAATACCAGATCCAGTTACACCAATCACACCACCAACATACACCTACCACCCTAACTCAGAAGAGGAAGAGGAGACTACTATTAGTTCATTAGAGAGCTCAGATCAGAGATATGATCATAGACCAGTACGAGAATTGAAAAGCTTAGCAGAAGTTTATGAAACTGCACAACAAGTTGAAGCACCTAGCTTATTCTTCACTGAAGAAGAACCTCGTACTTATAAGGAAGCATCAACAGATAAGAAATGGATTGAGGCCATGGAGATTGAATTAGATTCAATAAATAAGAATAAAACATGGATTCTCACTACATTGCCAGAAAATCAAAAGGCAATTGGACTCAAGTGGGTTTTTAAAACTAAGCGAGATGCACAAGGAAAGATCATACGATACAAGGCACGTTTAGTAGCAAAAGGATATGTACAAGAACAAGGAATAGACTTCGATGAAGTATTTGCCCCAGTTGCTAGGATAGAAACAGTACGGTTAATATTAGCGTTAGCAGCATACCATGGTTGGTAAGTTCATCACTTGGATGTAAAATCAGCATTTTTACATGGAGATTTGAAGGAAGAAGTCTACGTTACACAACCTGAAGGATTTGTACAGCCAGGAAACTCAGGAAAAGTATACAAGCTTATTAAAGCTTTATATGGATTAAGACAAGCACCGAGAGCTTGGAATGTGAAGCTTGATCAAACATTAAAGTCATTAGACTTTAAGAAATGTAATCTCGAACAAGCAGTTTATACAAATAGAAACAAGAATTCTACAATTATAGTTGGAGTTTATGTAGATGATTTGAGAATCACGGGCACTCCAAAGAAGGAAGTAGAATTATTCAAATCCCAGATGGAAGAGAAGTTTGAAATGAGCGATTTAGGATTATTAGCTTATTACCTTGGGATAGAAGTTACACAGACAGGAGGATAGATTACAATCAAGCAAACAGGTTATATTAACAAGATCTTGAAGGAAACAAATATGATGGATAGTAACGATACGAAGATACCAATGGATCCCGGTACTAAGTTGGTCAAGGCGGAAGATGGTAACTTAGTTGACGCAACTTACTACAGAAGTTTAATTGGAAGTCTCAGGTACTTACTACATACAAGACCAGATCTTAGTTATTCAGTCGGACTACTCAGCAGATGGATGCAAGACCCGAAGGAACATCATCGGAAGGCAGTAAAGCAAGTAATCCGATATATTAAAGGAACAAAAGAGCATGGCATAATTTACAAGAAAGAAGGCGGCTGCAAGATTACAGGTTACAGCGACAGTAGTTATGGAATCAACACTGATCAAGGAAAAGGAACTACTGGCATAGTATTTTACTTTGGAGAGTCACCCATTACCTGGTGTACTCAGAAACAACCGACAGTGGCTCTATCATCATGTGAATCAGAATTTATGGCGGCTACTGCAGCAGCATGTCAGCCTTATGGTTAAAAAGATTACTTAGTGAATTAATTGGAAATGAAGAAAAGAAGATAACGTTGAAGGTAGATAACGTTTCAGCAATAGCACTAGTCAAGAACCCAGTTTTTCATGGAAGAAGTAAACACATCGACATTCACTATCATTTCATTCGAGAATGCGTAGAGAATGGACACATCAATGTGGAACACGTCAGCGGAGAACTACAAAGAGCAAATATACTAACAAAGGCTCTACCAAGATTGAAGTTCACGACAATGCGACAAATGCTCGGAGTTCAAGATTTAGCAAGAAGCAACGATCAAGATTAAGGAGGAGAATGTGACCCGATAATCTTTATCATTGCTTATTATGTATTATTATTAACTCTAAGGACCAAATATGTTAGAAACAAATATAATAACTGTTTTAGTTATTTCAGTTGGGACATGGTTCAAACCGAAGGGTTGCAATGTTTCCCTTAGTACCGATTGGAAACATATAAATATGTAGGAACATGTAAACGAAAAAAGGTTAATCACAATATACAGTTTTACTTATTCATTTGCTTTGCAACTTAAACAATATATATCGATCTAGAGAAGAAGTGGGACAACAATCTAGCCCATATTTTTCCTAAGCAAAAAACAACTAAAAAAAACATGTCAAATTTACCTCAGTTTGATCTGATCATTATTGGTGCTGGTATTATGGGCAGCTCAACTGCATACCATGCAACAAAACGTGGTCTTAAGACGTTACTTCTTGAGCAATTTGACTTGCTACACTATAGAGGTTCCTCGCATGGCGAATCCAGAACTATACGTGCCACTTATCCTGAAGCGTTCTATCCTCCTATGATCATAGAATCCGAGAAACTATGGCGTGAAGCTGAACTTGATGTTGGATATAATGTTTATTTCAAGACAGAACAACTAGACTTTGGCCCATCTGATAATACTTCATTGCTGGTGATCACGAACTGCGAGAAGCATTGGTCATAAAGTTATGGATAGTAAGGAGGTGAATGTTAAGTTTGCTGGTAAGGTTAGCGTGCCTGAGGGTTGGATCGCAGTTGTGAGTGATGGAGGTGTGCTTAAGGCTACTAAGGCTGTTGCTATGTTCCAGACGTTAGCAGTTAAGTATGGGGTGGTTATGAAGGACAAGACGGAGATTGCTGATGTAGTGGTTGATGAGGAGAAAGGTGGTGTGGTGGTGAGGAGTGGCTTGGGGGAGATGTTTTATGGAAAGAAATGTGTTGTTACTGCAGGTGCTTGGGTTAGTAAGTTGGTTAAAAATGTGAGTAAAGGAGTGGTGAATTTGCCTATACAAGCGATTGAAATGACTATTTTTTACTGGAGGATAAAAGATGGGTGTGAGGAGGATTTTGCTATTGGGAAAGGTTTTCCGACGTTTGCTAGCTTTGGTGAGCCGTATATTTATGGGACACCTGCTTTGGAGTTTCCGGATTTGATTAAAGCAGTGGTTCAACGTGGGAGAGAATGTGATCCGGATAATAGGACATGGCGGCCTGCTGAGATGGTTGTTGAGGATTTGAAGGAGTGGCTTAAGTTGACGTTTGGTGATCGGGTTAAATGGGAAGATGGACCGGTGATGAGTCAGTCGTGCTTGTATTCGATGACACCAGATAAGGATTATGTGATTGATTTCTTGGGAGGTGGGTTTGGTGAGGATGTGGTGGTTGCAGGTGGGTTTTCAGGCCACGGGTTTAAGATGGCTCCTGTTGTTGGGAGGATTTTGGTGGATTTGGTCGTTGGTGGGAAGGTGGCTGCGCTGGAACTGGATGAAGAGATTAAGTGGTTTAAGATTGGACGATTTGAAGGGAACCCGAGAGGAAACGTGAAACATTAATTTTGAAGATCATGTTCTGCACAAAATGTAACGTCTGTGAATGATATTATGAATGATGATAATATATGATTGGTGTTAAGGATAAACTCAAGTCACAAGTTAATGTAGCAGCTTGAAAGTGAAGTCACACTTGGTGTGTGAATTTTAAATTTGCACTTCTAATAAGTAGTTATGTTTACCAGTTTATAACAGTTGTATTTGGTAGTTTGGGCAAGTGCCAGTTATGTTTTAGTATCTTCCAGAAGTTGTGCGCGTACTATAAATATGTATTGGGTATGTAAGTTGATTATCAAGTCAAGTAATTACAATATAAGTGTTGTGTGTGTCTCATACATTCTGTCCCTCACAAACCAAAACAAAACAGCCCCTACCATAAGTACTGCCAAGTAATTGGTAGTGTCAACCATTAGATGGGTAATGGTGGTTATAATTCGTTACTCATCTCCAACTAGCACACTGCGCTTTTACAATATCTTTAGCATCTAGGACCTTAGCCATAGACTGGCGTAAGAATAAAAATGGGTTATAAAATTATTTATACTATAAGTGAATGGATATTGAAAACAACAAAATTTTGATTGTAAGGGTATTTGTTGAGTAGCATGAAGTTAATTTGAATTCCCCTCATCTCGACTGTTCAGTTTCACCATCAAACCGTACTTGAATTGGACAAACACTGAAGCATTTTGGGTTCTTGGATAACCTTCCACCACTTCAATATCGTAATTGTATATCATTGTAGCCGCTACCATCTTCATCTGAATCAGTGAGAATTCCTTACCTATGCAACTTCTTCGCCCTGCATGGAATGCGGTAAACTTATAAGACGGTACATAATTGATCCCTCCTTTGTCCGAGAGCCATCTCTCTGGCTTAAAATCCAAACAATCATCACCCCATATCGTCTCCATATGTCCCATTGCATATGGATGTAGTATAATTTTGCTGTTTTTATGAACTTGGTGACCACTTGGCAGTGTGTCTGTTTGGAGTGAAATTTTCTGGTTTGCTGGAAGTGGAGGGAATAACCTTAATGCTTCATATAATGCACCTTGAAGATAAACCAACTTTTCCAAATCTTCTGATCCAAAATATTTCCATTTCTCACCCTCTTTCATCCCCAATTTTTCATGAATCTCCTCGCGGATCTTGCCTTCCGCTAAAGGATTTTCGGAAAGGAGATAAAAGAAACTAGTAAGGGTTGAGCTTGTGGTATCTCTTCCAGCTACCATAAGACTAAATAAGGTGTCTTTGATAAATTTGTCAGGGTTACCGAAGCTACCCGTTTGGTCCTTGTATTCCCTCATAAATCCTCTTAGTAAGCAAAGGTCACCCACTTGTTCTTTCTCTACGTTATCGGTCGTTGTAGCTTCCTTCTCTCTATTCGATTTTATGAACTTGTACAAAAGCTTGTCACTTAGCTTGCTAGCCTCACTTAGATATTTCTCATTTCCAATGTGAAGCCGATTTAGCAACTTCCAAAAGAATTTTGGGAGAAAATATCTATTGAAGAGAGCCTCTTCAGACTTGGTGAATGCATTTTTAAATGCATTGTATGGAAAATCTATTGACAGTGTTTCAGGATCATAAGCTAGAAGTAAACTGATAATGCTGTCGAAAGTGAGCCTCTGGAAGATTTCTTGCAAATCCATCTTGGATCCTTGCTTTGACTTGAAATCAAGAACCGGCATAAGCTTCTTCTCCATGTTGTTCCACATGGTTTTCTCCACTACTTTCAAGAAACCGACATTCTTGAAAAGTGAGATGGTAGTTTTACGGTGCAACTCCCATAACTTAGAGTCACAATTGAAAATACCATCTCCAAGAACATCAAAAATTTCTCTAGAGTGTGGACCTTTTGGGTAATTATGAAAGTTGGTGCTTGATATATAGTGAAAGTTGGCTGGATCGCTGGTGATGAGCATGTCTGTATTGCAAAACCCAGGTCCTTTGAACATGAATGTACCTCCGTTGTGTCTTAAGATATCTGTGACGTATTCGTTAGTAGAACCGAAGTTCCATAACAAGCTAGGGATCATACCTAATAGAGGCCAATTTGTGGGCATTGAGGAGCTCCAGTTTTTATGTTTGTGACAAATGTAAAGGAAAGTTAAAATGATTAGGGAATAGATTAGATATGGGTATAGGAAAGCCATGATGGTATTAGGTATGTATGTTTGTATTTGACAATGTGTGTATTTATAGATAACTTTTGGGCTAATGGCCTTTAAATTTTGATAAAAGATCATTTGAGGACAAAACTTTGTTTACATACTAAGGGACTAATCTCCACCCTCCATCTTAATTTGATCTAATGGATGAGGTTAATCCCAACAATTTAAAAAAGCAACTTTCATCATTTTTTTAAATATTAATATCTTTCAAACCGTTACTCGTTAAGCGAAAAATAATATACCGTTACGACGATCATTTAATTATCTTTCTATAGATAGACGCCTTGATATATTTTCGACAATTTTTTTTTCACGTTTTTTTCGTGGCCGAAAAAATCACATGTGATATATCACATTTGATATTACATATCACATGTGCTCTCCCTCATTCCACTCGTCCAGCCCTCTTCACGAACTTGTACAATCGATGCCACAAAGATAGCCAACTCTATTATCGAAAAAATCATGAAAGGGGCGACGATTTGGCACCAGATATCCGGAGGTGTGGAAAGAGCAGCTGTGAGAAGCGGAAAAACCATCAAAAAACGACGATTGTTCGTGGGGGTTTCCACAGAAAGACCCCTTGGTTCTGGCAAATGGATCACAATTACAGGTACCTGGGAGCATACCGATGGAATGAACGAAATACGAACAGTTAACATAATATGGTCATAGATCTTAGGTTGTAACTTGATCATGAGCGAATTTGTTGATGTTGCACCCATCAAGTATGGAAAGTGCCAAACATTTATTACACTAATATCACATGTGATATTACACTAATATCACATGTGATATTACACTAATATCACATGTGATATTATATATCACATGTGATATTACACTAACATCACATGTATTACATATGACATATGATATTACACTAATATCACATGTGATATTACATATCACATGTGATATTACACTAACATCACATGTATTACATATCACACGTGATTTTTTCGGTCACGAAAAAAACGTGAAAAAAACGATTTTTTTTTTTTTTTGTTCCAAAGTATATCAAAGTGCCCGTCTATAGAAAGATAATTAAATGCTCGTCGTGATGGTGTAATTATTTTCGCTTAACGATTAACGGTTTAAAAGATATTTAAATTATAAAAAATGGGTGAAACATTAAAATGTTTTTAATCTCAACCATTGATTTCTTTTTAGATGGAAGGTGGTGATGAGTCTCTTGCTATGTAGGAAAAGTTTGGTATGTAAAATAACTCTCCTTTTAAATTTGTCATGATATATCTATCCAACAATATTTTTTACTGTTTGCATATAATAAAGTTGCATTTTTGGTATTTTTTTTAATTTTATTTTATGACATTTTGCTCCTCTCGAGTTAATAAATTGAATGGCAAAATAGTCATTAAAAAAATGTAGAATAATAAAATAAATTGTTTGATATGAGTACATATAGAAAGAAATCATGACAACTATGAAAAATTATCAAGTCATTAGCCAATAATTTTTGCAATCATCATACTCCATCTCCCCACAATTATTGTACACATGAAAAAAAAGAAAAAAAAAAGTTGTGATTAACAGTGAGACCTACAACATTCATTTTTTTGACAAGTGTTATACACCTTTTCTCTTTCATCGTTTTCCACCAATTAATTTTTCAAATGNAAAAAAAAAAAAGAAGAAAAACAACAACAACTCAGTCTAGTAAAAGTGCAATCATTGTAATGCACCACCAATATAATTCTATCTTTACATTGTAAAAGGGACCTACTATAAGAACGGGGTCTAGGACCCAAAGGGACAAAAACTGGCAAACCCTCTCTAGTGGGAGGGTACTTTTTGAAGCTTTATTTTATTTTATTTTATTTTATTTTCAACTTTTGTACTTTTTTTTTTTTTTTCAGTTTTTGTCTTATGCTGTTTTTCTTTTTGTGTCCAAGTGCAGATCTTTTGTCCAAGTCCAAGTGCACTTTTTTTTGTCTAAGTGCACACAAGCAGATTGCACAAAAGCAGTTTGCACACAAGCAAGGCTCAGATTAACACGTAATCGTCATCGCCTTCGCCTTATAGTATGAAAATAATTAACTCACAAATATATTAGGCTCGGATATAAAGGTTGCAAAGTGATAAAAATATCACTTTGCCATCCTTTCGGTTTTTAGAAAACCATTCGTCATCGCCTTTTTTAGAAAACCATTTGTCCAAGTGCACACAAGCATTTTTTTTGGTCCAAGTGCAGATTACACACAAGCAGATTGCACCCAAGTGCACAGATCAGATTTGTCACAACTCGTAATTTCATGTCATTTTCAAAACCTCGACAAGTTACTATTCATCATTTACTATTCACCAATCACTATTCATCATTTTCGGAGTCAGTTTGTGATTTTGAGAAGTGTTCAAAAATTTTATTATTCACATGACACTATTCATGATCATCATGCATTATTTTAATTTACGTATGTTCAAATATTTAATAAACGTTACCACTCTGTTTTACTACTAATATATACCCGATACTTCCGTCTACGATCCTAATATATTTTCATACTCATTATAATAATATAAAATTTATATTATTAATTTACCCGGTGTTTTGAAACCATTTGCTATATTTTTCGGTAAACGCCTAAAATTACGACGGATCATGATATTTCAACACGACAAATATTTTAACATCCGATTTTCATCAGGAATATGATTTCATAATTTTTACAAGTTCGTCATATTTTATTACACCTCGTCACGATTTATTTCAAGTTAACTCGGTACCCGATGACACCCAATACACAACTTAAACTAAACTAATACTTGCACCATGGGACAAGATTATTAAATCGTACACAAATTCCTCCCACCTTTCCCCTAATTCACGCCACCCCATTTCCATGAATCTTCAATTTGATCATTTAATTACCATTCTACCATTATACTAGATATTTACTTCATTTTTTCAAGTAAACTTTACCAAATTTACACATACATCATTTTACAAGTAAAAATTGAAAAGCAAACTCTCTCATGGTCCTTGTGGTTCGGCTGATCTAAGAAGAAGAAGAAGAAACCAATGTTTTTCAAGAATCAAGTATCTAAACAAGTATTAGTATTAATCTAGTTAAGGTTTTGAAATAAAAACCTCAAGATTATTAAGTTTTCTTTCTCAAAAATTCATCATCATCCCAAGTAAGTTGCTAATCATTTTTCTACTCTTTCAAACTATTACTTGATGTATTTTTATGAGCTAGTAACAAAACATGCAAGTATGTTATGATCCATACCACTTTATTTGATTTTAACTACATATAATGAGTTTTTGATTTTCCTATGATTATTCCCATGAAACCCACCAAGGTTGGTGATGTTTAGGACCCCATGACACCCTAAGAAGGTGTATGGTAGATTAAGAGTGGTTTTGAGGTTGATTGGAATGGATTGAAACAAGTGGTAAACTAGAAAATCACATTTTTGACACTATTAGAAAGTTGCTGTCCATTTTTGTAAAATACAGAAAGATCAGGGGTTCCTAGGTAATTTTGGACTAAAGATTCAGAAAATACATTCGAAAACGAAACTATGGCCGTTGGAACGGATAAAAACGGACTTACGACGAAAAAGATATGATAAAAACAAGATTATACTTCTATTAGACATTTTCTGAAAATAGTGTGCTGATGCACGAGTTTTATTGACCAAAACAGGACACTAAACATTAATAAAATGCACCGACTTGTTAAAACTTCACTAGTTCACTTTAACACGAATCCGTGGATATAAAGAACGTAAGAAACGGACCTATAACGACTAAAATATGAGTATTCTAAGATTCGGCGAAAACATAAATTAACAACAGCTCAAACACTTAAATATATTTTCAAGTATAAACTGCAGCTTCAAACACCAATGTTTAGAGCCATTTTCCCGTCAATGTGCTCACTTCTGGAAAAATGATACCAAGGAACAAAAGTTAGTCCTTCTGGACCAGATTTCAAAACAATTGGCCGTTTGCCATTTAGACTTAAAACAAGTAACTTATAACCATCCAAACATCCCCGAAAACTGCCCAGAAATGGCAGTTTTGGCCCAAACACCTCACTACACAACTATTTATCTTTTAATCCAGGCACATATGGGAAAAATGTCAGTGTTAAAACTTTTAGATAATGCAACAAGCTTTCCAAAACCACTGAGTTTGATTCCTAACTCTCCATACACACTGTTTTAAGGCTAGCTTTCCCAGGCCACTTGGCCATTTTCAGAAATTTTCCAAAATGATATACTTTGGGCAAAAAGTTATATTTTTACAAGTTTTCACTAAACGACTATTGTAAAATATCGTTACAACATATATACACATAAAGTACATTATAACTCGACGCGATAACATAAATCATAACTTTCGACGATTATTGTCATTTCAAAATAATACGAGTGGTATAGATAACATATGCATTTGCATTCATGACATCATTTCATAATCTAAATTAGATTATATTCATTCATAATAGGTTGCGGTTAGAGATCGTGCCTCATTTCAGTGTATTCACTCTATCATTAAACCGTTGTATCAGGTGAGTCATAGCACCCCTCTTTTACCATTTTATAAATGTTTTAGGGGAGATACATGCTCAATTACATATTTTCAATTTTATGCTCGTTTTACATTTAAACTCACTGTTCGATTTACAATCAAACTCCATGCTTGTATTACTTGCGACATGTCTTTTAAACATTATTAATTGCTTATCTGACCTCATTGTTAGCATTGTTTATCTGGCCTCGTTGTGAGCATTGTTTATCTGGCCTCATTGTCAGCATTGTTTATCTGGCCTCATTGTCAGCATTGTTTATCTGGCCTCATTGTCAGCATTGTTTATATAATCTCATTGTCAAAAATTGTTTATATAGCGGTATTGCTACACTTATCTTTGAATCTTGGTACAAGTATTACTTTCATTTACATAAACCCAATTCATATTTGGCAGTGGGTTGTAAACACACAGGTTGCAAGTCTTGTATGGCCGGGACTTGGAACTGGGTGGATTTACAATGCCTTTGCTGGGAAAATTTCATTTAAGAGCTTTACATACATTCTTTTACACTAAACTCTATGAACTCACCAACCTCGTGTTGACACTTTAGCATGTATTTTCAGGTATTAAGCAATGGCACGCTACTGAAGGTTTTGGCAGGGCATGGCATGGTCATAGAAGACTCTGATGTTCATTTTGGGACCGTTTTAAACTATATTTTAAGGGCCTAATTCCGCATTACTTTTAACCATGTAATTCAACACTTTTGTTAATCGATTTTATTCTAAATGATTGAAGATGAAAACCGTTCTTTGCACTTGTGTTGTGGTACCAATTGAGTTGCACCCCAGCGACATGTAAGCTTCCGCTGGACCCGATTTTGGGGATGTGACAGATTGGTATCAGAGCCTGGGCTATAGAGAACTCGGTGTTTTTAAAACCTAGACTATAGCTACTTTCACGAAAACTTAACCCTATGACCGCCACGTGCCTGCCTGCCAAGCTGATGCCTCATTTGTAGTTTGTTGCTGACATATGTGATGAGATTGTATCTCATTATCAGATATATTATACTCACTTATTCTAGTTGACTACTATAATTGTCTTCCATATTAGTATGCTTACATATCATACGCGTCTCATTGTTACGTCTTTTCCTTGAATAGTTTCATCATTCGACCTCGAGTTTGGTCACCTGCCTTAGTCTTTCAGAACGTCTTTTCATATGTGAAGGACATAGTATTAGTATAACTGAGCTGAGTATTTTAAAATTCATGGAACCTCGGTGGAATATAGATTGGTAATCTATATTCGACCCGGGATAGTGGGTATAGGCTGACCACCTATATCCGACTCAGAGATGAATTTTGCAATACCGAGAAGAGTTATACTACCTCCGTCCCATAATAAATGTCCACTTTGACTTTTTTTAGTCTTTCTTATTAAACTTTGACCATAAATATTTATATTTGTGTTATATGATACTTGATGAAAAATGTATGAATAGATTGGATTTTAAACGTATTTTCATTTGGTATAATTTTCATCAAGTATTATATAACACAAACAAAAACATTTACGGTCAAACTTGAACAAGAAAGACTCAAAAAATTAAAAATGGACACTTATTATGGGACGGAGGGAGTAATAAAATTTTGTCTGGACTGAATTCTCTATTCAATTTCCAAATCTTTCATTCATGTGTGTGTACCCAAACGTTGCAAGAACATTCACACCTTTCATCACCTCGTGAACCGCCGCCCGGAACCACGTCAACTGATCATATCTCAACCTCAAGCTTTCATTCTATGATAATCCACTCTCGAACACCTACTACTAGGAAACGTCTTATTTATGTTTCACCATTCTTTTCTTGTTTTGAAGAGCTATGCTGCCAAGGAAAGCTAAATCTACTCCAACTATGACATCAGCTGCTATTCAGAAACTTGTTAAGGATAGTATAGCCGAGGCACTAGTGACAGAACGAGTGGCTGTGGCTGCTGCTGCTGAAAATGCCAGGCATGATGATGCTACGACTGCAGAGGCTGCAGGAGGGTCTGGAGTTCGTAAGTGTACATGGAAGGACTTTAAGAATGGCGATCCTATCAAGTTCAAAGGCACGGAAGGAGCTACTGCTATGGTCCGTTGGTTTGAACATACAGAATCTGTATTTGATCTATGCAACTGCCCAAAGGAGTACAAAGTGAAGTTTGCTACAAAAACACTTATTGATGAAGCTATGTCGTAGTGGAATTCGTATGCAAAACCCATAGGAATGGAAAATGCTCACAAGCTTACGTGGGATGAATTCAAGAAGTTGCTGACTAAGAAGTTATGTCCACGCACTGAGATAAAGAAGTTGGAAACAGAGTTTTATGAGCTAGTGACAGCAGGCAATGATATCGAGGCATATATCAGAAGGTTTCAGGAGTTGGCTGTGCTATGTCCATCTATGGTTCCAGATAATGAAAAGCTACTAGAAAATTTCATTGGTGGATTACCTCCTAGCATTCGCGGAGATGTGCTTTCCTTTGACCCACAAACAATGGATGAGGCTATCAGGATATCTCAAAAGCTCATGGCTCAGGTAGTAAAGGAAGAAACTATTGTCAATAATAACAATAACAGCAACGACAACAAGAGGAGTTGGGACGACAATCAGAGTGGCAATGCTACTCAACCACAACCAAAGAGGCAAGAAGTCGCCAAGGTCTATGCTGCAGGTTCAGTTGAAAAGAGAGGCTACCAGGGTACCCTACCCAAATGCAACAAGTGTCAGAATCATCATAACCCTGGACCTTGTCTTAATCCATATGGCAACTATAAGAAGTTGGTCATGCGACTTGGGAATGCCAGTTTCCAATCATTACCAGAGATCAGAAACCCTCAGTGATGTGTTTTGGCTGTGGAGAAATAGGACATTACAGGAATGAATGCCCAAAACAAGGAAACCAAGGGAATGGGAACCAAGGTAGAAGAGCTCGTGGTAGAACCTAGGTCACCGGAGAAGGGAATTGTCAGCACATCAACAACGTTGAGGATGGCAACAATGTTCAAAAACCAAGAACTTCTGCCTTACCTATATAAACGGAAACCTAAATCCTCTAGTGTTGTATTTCTTTTGTGTTTTATTCTACGTTCTATCGTATAAGTCTCATGTACTATTACGAATTCCGATCTAATGAATGTTCTATCTTTTATCACCGCAATGTGACTCAAATATCCACATCTTTTCACCAAGTCCACTCCAGAGACCAACACCAGCTGAATTCAGGGACTGAATTCCTTTTTGGGTGGGCGAATGTCACAACTCGTAATTTCATGTCATTTTCAAAACCTCGACAAGTTACTATTCATCATTTACTATTCACCAATCACTATTCATCATTTCACTATTCATCATTTTCGGAGTAAGTTTGTGATTTTGAGAAGTGTTCAAAAATTTTACTATTCACATGACACTATTCATGATCATCATGCATTATTTTAATTTACGTATGTTCAAATATTTAATAAACGTTACCACTCAGTTTTACTACTAATATATACCCGATACTTCCGTCTATGATCCTAATATACTTTCATACTCATTATAATAATATAAAATTTATATTATTAATTTACCCGGTGTTTTGAAACCATTTGCTATATTTTCCGGTAAACGCCTAAAATTACGACGGATCACGATATTTCAACACGACAAATATTTTAACATCCGATTTTCATCAGGAATATGATTTCATAATTTTTACAAGTTCGTCATATTTTATTTCACCTCGTCACGATTTATTTCAAGTTAACTCGGTACCCGATGACACCCAATACACAACTTAAACTAAACTAATACTTGCACCATGGGACAAGATTATTAAATCGTACACAAATTCCTCCCACCTTTCCCCTAATTCACGCCACCCCATTTCCATGAATCTTCAATTTGATCATTTAATTACCATTCTACCATTATACTAGATATTTACTTCATTTTTTCAAGTAAACTTTACCAAATTTACACATACATCATTTTACAAGTAAAAATTGAAAAGCAAACTCTCTCATGGTCCTTGTGGTTCGGCTGATCTAAGAAGAAGAAGAAGAAACCAATGTTTTTCAAGAATCAAGTATCTAAACAAGTATTAGTATTAATCTAGTTAAGGTTTTGAAATAAAAACCTCAAGATTATTAAGTTTTCTTTCTCAAAAATTCATCATCATCCCAAGTAAGTTGCTAATCATTTTTCTACTCTTTCAAACTATTACTTGATGTATTTTTATGAGCTAGTAACAAAACATGCAAGTATGTTATGATCCATACCACTTTATTTG
>LBNU01005855.1:28283-68447 GCA_014162995.1 Artemisia annua | reverse complement strand
AACACATAGACATATTGTATGAATAAAGACTTATCTTGGATTAAACATGCAAGTTAGAGGGGTTAGGATACCCTCTAAGGTCTGTAATACACGTACTAGGGTTTAACCCTAAAGTTCTCCACTCCAAAATTCGTCACAAAATAAGAAAAAACATTCTATATATATAGAAAACGCGGGCTGACGGCGTCAGCCCAATAGGTGACGTCGTCAGCTCGGCGATTAGGGTTTCCTGACGGCCTTGGTTGACGTGGTCGATAATTGCTGGTTCCAGATCTGGACGGCCTTGCGTTGACGGTGGGTCATAATTGCTGGTTCCAGATCTGACGGCCTTGGGTTGACGGCGTCACAATTTACACTACGAACTCTCCTGGATAGCGTCACGAGTCTTTTTTCCCACTTCTGGACTTCACTTGCCTGACGGCGCACTTAGTTAGAGGTGACGGCGATCACCTTCAGTAATCTTCAAGCGTCTTTGGAGTTTTTTGTTGTTTCCGCCACTTTTTCACTCCGAAAACGCGCGACCGAAAAGTGCTTCTTTTGTGATTTTCCCTTCAAAAGTACCTAAAAATGAGAAAAGAAACGACTTTGGGTGAATTCCAAACCAAAACATACGAATTAGGACTCAAACCGACCCCTAAAAACGTAACATTTTTTCGTCTCATCACAAACTGGCATAAGCGCAAAGGGCATACGTCGGATAGCAAAAGTTCCATAAGGGCAAGTGAAAGTGGTTTTCTCTTGATCGGGAGGATCAATGGGAATTTGAAAATAGCCAGGAAAACCATCAAGAAAACAATAATACTCATTTCCTGCCAATCGTTCAATCATTTGATCCATGAATGGAAGTGGAAAATGGTCCTTTCGAGTAGCTTCGTTGAGCTTTCGATAATCGATGCAAACTCTCCAACCGGTAACAAGACGTGTAGGAATAAGCTCGTTATCATCATTCGTCACGACAGTCATACCACCCTTCTTTGGCACACAATGGACCGGGCTAACCCATGAGCTATCAGAAATGGGGTAAATCATCCCCGCGTCGAGTAGTTTTATAACTTCATTTTTGATCACATCATGGATTTTGGGGTTAACCCGTCGTTGTTGTTGGATGGACGGCTTAGAATCGTTTTCAAGTAAAATCTTGTGGGTGCAAAAACGAGGGTCTATGCCCTTGATGTTGGAAATACGCCAAGCTATGGGATCTTTGTGTTTCTTAAGCATATCAACGAGACGGTTCTTCTCCTCATCGTGAAGGTGTTTAGAAATGATGACGGGAAATTTGTCGGTTCCTTCCAAGAATGCATATTCAAGATGAGGAGGTAAATCCTTAAGCTCGAGTTCTGGAGGCTTTTCATTAGATGGCTCGACTTTTTTGACTTCTTCAACATAGAGATCCTTCGGAGGGAGAGGTGAAAATGGATCTTCATTCACAAGTTTTTCAAGCATAAGGATATCTCCCTCCGGATCATAGTAAGAATCATCACTATCCGCTAATGAAGATGTATCGGTAGAAAGAAAAGCATCGACCTCTTCCAAAAAGAAATCACCTCCTTCAAACGGAGTGAAAGAAGGGGAAGAGTCGGCAATTATAGGTTGAGAAGAAGGATAAGAATCATCAATAGAGGGTGAAGATGAAGAATTATTTGTGGGGGTAGAAAGAGAAGAAGTGGAATTGCCACTTGAAAAACCGAGTATCTCTTGAGAATACTCATCAGAAATTTCATCAATAACATCGATTTTGTTTATGGTCATGGGTTCATCAGTGAAAGAATATCTTGCTGTTTGGTCCAAATTAAACGTAACGGCTTCATGACCATCTCGCAAGGTAATTTCTTCATCGTACACATCAATCAAAGCACGGCCCGTCTTTAGGAAACCTCGTCCGAGAATGAGAGGAACCCTCGGATCGGGATCAAAATCGACGACAACAAAATCAGCCGGAAAGTGAAATTTTCCCACATTGACGATGACATCTTCGGTTATGCCTTTAGGACAAGAGGTAGAACGGTCAGCAAGCTCGAGTGTCATTCGTGTAGGAGTCAAAGCGGGTAAAGACAACTTCTGCCAAATGGATAATGGCATCATGTTAATGCTAGCACCTAAATCGGCTAAGGCGAAACATTGAGCCATTCCGGGAAAATTGCATGGAATTAAGAACTTGCCGGGGTCCTCAAGCTTTTCGGGCAGCTTCTTAAGGAGCACCGCCGAGCAATTCGCATTCAAAGGTGTAGTCGACATTTCATACAATTTATCTTTATTATTCAACAAGTTTTTAAGCATTGATGAAAACTTTGGCATTAACACAATAGCATCAGCAAGACTCAAATCAAAACGAATGTCTTGAAACATCTTAAAAAACTTTTCCTTCATTATGTCATTTTTATCTTGACGTTTTTGCTCATTAAGACGAAAAGGATAAGGAAGATTAGTTTTAACTGGTCCTTCTTGTTCAAAAACAATTTTCTCTTTTCCTTTTGAAACATTTTCATTTTCATTTGTCGATTGAACCACCGGAGGTTGGATATTTTTTATCCTTCCTTGGTGAATAGGAATTCTCGTATCCGTTGTCACCTCGGTCGCACGGTCCACTACCTTTGAAGGAGGAGAATAAGAGGCANATTTTGACGTTTTTGCTCATTTAGACGAAAAGGATAAGGAAGATTAGTTTTAACTGGTTCATCTTGTTCAAAAACAATTTTCTCTTTTCCTTTTGACACATTTGCATTCTCATTGATTGGTTGAACCACCGGAGGTTGGATATTTTCGGTCCTTCCTTGGTGAATAGGAATTCTCGTATCCGTTGTCACCTCGGTTGCACGGTCCACTACCTTTGAAGGAGGAGAATAAGAGGCAGTTGGAACCGTTGGTCCTTTGTAAGAAACGCCACTGCGTGTTGTGATCGCCTTGACATCGCCCCTCGGGTTAGCGATCGTGTTGCTAGGTAAAGAAGTGGTACCCGAACTCGAGGGTCGATCATTTAAAGACTTTTTCATATCAAACATTTCCTTAAGCAACAATCTTGTTGTTTCTTCTTGATTTTTAAGTTGTGTCTGCTGACTTTGCAAGATAGTTTGTTGGTTTTGATTTTGACGAAGTAATTCTGCCAACAACTCATCCGTGGTCGATTGATTTTGAACAACACCTTGGTTTTGGTTAAAAGTTTGCCCACGGGCATTGTTGTTGAAACCTTGACCTTGATTTTGAAAATTTTGATTCTCATGATTAAAGTTTCCATAATTAGCACCTTGATTTCCAAAATTTCCATGATTATTTTGAAAATTTCGATTTTGGTTAAAACCTTGATTTTGATTCTGAAAACCGTGAGTTACTCGACTTTGATTCTGATTGACTTGATTACCACGATTTTGCACATTTTGGTTTGGAGGCGGGTTATGAAAACCGGGTGGTTGTCCAAGGTAATTGGTTGAACGGTAGCTGAGAAGATTTCGATCTCCTTGGGGTTGGTAAGCGTTACCACCTATGTTAGCAGCGTACACATGCTCGTTAGAGACGTTACCGGTTGTTGGACATTCATAATATGCATGGGGACCACCACAAGTTTCGCAACTTTGGTTAATAGCATTGACGGTTTGAGACGGTTGTTCTTTGTGTTGAATAAAAAGTCCCATTTGTTTTGTAAGAGCAGCAATAGCATCAGAATTTTGTTTGGTTAATGATAAAACTTCGTCGTTAGCCTTGTTATTAGCACATGACACTTGTGTTTTGCTTCGTGAAGTTCGCACTCTTGCTTTGTTTTCAATGATAGTGAACGCATCTTGAGTGTTTCGAGATAACAAATTACCACCAGCAGCAGAATTGAGTGAATCTTGATCAACGGGATTCAAACCATTATAGAACGTATCGATTTGATGTAATTCAGAAAACCCGTGATTCTGACACTTTTCAAGTAACTCTTTGAATCGATCCCAAGCTTCGCTGAATGATTCATCGTAAGCTTGTTGGAAACTAAAAATTTGAGTACGAAGATTTGAGGTTTTTGAAGGTGGACAGAAATGGTTAAGGAACTTGCTAGCCAAATCATCCCAAGTATGAATCGAATTGGGGGGTTCTTTGTCTAGCCAAGTACGAGCAGCTCCTTTGAGAGAAAAGGGAAACAATTTCATTTTGACAACATTATAAGGAACTTGGTTGATCTTAATTGTTTCAGCAATGTCGGTTATGTTCCGAATGTGAACATGAGGATCTTCGTGATCAAACCCGTGAAAGGATATACCCGAAATGAGATTGAGTAATCCATGATTGATTTCAAAATGATTTGCTTGAATATCGGGAATCACGATGGCTCTCCTCACACCTTGGAAAGGTGATTGGAGTTGTTCCTCCATTGGACGTAAATCATGAAGAGGTTGGGGATCTCCTCCGTTGGGAGCCCCGTTGGCTTGTGCACCGTTGTTGTTGTTGTTATTCATTTCCTCGAGATTTGGAGAATTAACTCGGTTTGGACGTCGTAGAAGACTCTCGGGATTAGAAAGTGGTGGAAAAAGCTCGTTATAAGAGGAACGAGTGTTCATACAAAATGAAACAAATCAAAGTGAAACAAATTGAAAAAGTAAGTTGAAATGAAAATCTTTTTGGTATTTTATGTTTTATAAAAGAAAAGTGAAAAATATTTTTGCCTTTTATAGGTTTTATAATTTTTAGTTGTTTTTATGTTTATAAAAAACGATAACTTCTAAAGAAGGTTCTTCAAAACACAATACTCAATAATCTAATGACTTAATCTTATCAACCGCTCCCCGGCAGCGGCGCCAAAAATTGATCGGTTGATTCTAGCAAGTGTAAGCTTGAACCACAGATCGTTGTCCCAACGAGGGTTGAAATTGATCTTGTCACTCGAGTCGTGAGTTATGTGAGATGAATTAGTTTGAAAGATGAGATTTGGTTTTAGTTTATACTACGAAAACTTGTTTGAAACTTAAATGAAATAAAGACCGAGATTAAAAGAAACAAATTGAACAAGAAAAGAAAACATAAGACTAGATTAAACAAAAGAGAAATGAAATTTACACTACAAACTATTAAAGAAAGAAATAAGCAAAATGTTTTTGGTGTTTTGTTTTTAATTAACGAAGAGAAAAGTTAAACTAAAGTAAAGTTTAAAGGTTTAACGTAATAATAATTAAACTAATTAGAAAAGATATTAAACTAAGTTATAATAAAACTAAAAAGGTTTTAAGAAATTTCGACGGAGTGTTGTTAAGAAGTATTTAAAATAAGTCCTCACTCGTAGAAACGATGAGGAGATAAGAAGCCAAGCCCGGCTTATAAGATAAATGACACTCGACACAAACGAAACTTGAAACTAGAAAACTAAAAATGAAACTCACACACTAGGCTACCATACTCGCAAAAAGTACCAAAACCATACTCGCTAAGTATTGTAAATCCCATACTCGCAATTTTAAGAAATCAATTGGACAGAATTTGGACTATACTCGCAAGAAAGAAAGGTTGCCAAGTGATACTCGCAACAATTAGTAGCTTACTCGCTATGAAAGAATGATACTCGCAATAATAGAAAATTGCTACTCGCTAGGTTATAAAAGTTATTGATACTCGCTAGGCTATAAGTGATACTCGCAAAGACTCCTTAGAAAAATTTCATACTCGCTACCCAGACCAAACCATACTCGCTAGAACCTCTACACCATACTCGCAAGAATAACTAAAATGTCCATACTCGCAATAACTAGTTTCCAACTCGCTAAACCCTAAACTTTTATTCCCTACTCGCTAAACTAGGGCTCAAAATAACAAACTCATTTTTTTTCGACCTGGACTTTTTTGTAACGAAAAACTAATGAATAAGATCAATGAAACTTGTGAAAAACTTAATAAGAAACTCGTTTAAGACACTAAATAAGCTATTAAAAAGCTAACGACACCAATCCAAACACTAACCCATTTTCTTAAACCATACGAATACAAAAACTCATGCAAAGGTGGTAGAAAGTTTTATAAAAGCTTTTGTTAGATTAAGATGACAACAAAATAAGCTCAATAAGTAGTAAAGATTTGAAAGAAAGATTGTAGAGTGAGACTTGTAAATAAGCTAGAGAGAGAAACTAAAACATGGAAAATAAGCTTGCATTAATAAAAACTTACACTAAGACTCAAAATAAACTAAGACTAACCAAAAACTAACTAGACTCCCTACAAATGAGGCTAGGGGGTGGTATTTAAAGGAGCCAAGGAGGCTTCCTTGTTTACATCGTGTACACTTTGCCCCCTAGACTTTTTGCGTTCATGAAAACTACACATAAACTTCTATTACAAAGCTACTAAACTTTCTAAGAATTAAACTTAAGCCCTTGTAACTTGAGGTAGCGTGTTGACGTGTTCTCAAAAAGTCTTCAACGATGTAAAAGTGATCACTTGCTCGAATTTGGGAAGCTTATCGTAATAATTATCTTCGATCTTCGATTAAGCGTCTCTTTTATTTTCTTGAGCCTTTAAGGAATAAATGCGTCGTCACGGGCTTTTCTTAAGTAAATTTCATCTTTGGCTTCACTTTAGACTCTTTTCCACATCTCGTGCTCGTTCTAGGCTTTTTGGTTGATTTCTATGTTGTTTTTGAAATATCCTTACCTGCACTGTCACAAACACAAAAACACGATATCTTTGGCGTTTAACGTTAGTTTTTGGTCTTATAGAGCCTGAAAATGGTGAATAAAAGGTATGTGAATAAGCACATACCAATAGCCACATATTCTGATTCAGTAGATGAGAGTGAAGTGCAGTCCTGCTTCTTAGATTGCCAAGACACAAGCTTATCTCCTAGAAACTGTAAACCACCAGAAGTACTTTTGCGTGTATCCATACACCCTGCATGATCAGCGTCTGAAAAAGCAATTAGTTCAAAACCAGAATCCTTCGGATACCAGAACCCCAGTTAATGGTTCCTTTCACGTATCGAAGGATTTGTTTAGCCTCATTGAGGTGGCGTTCAGTAGGACGCGACTGATAGCGAGAGCACATAAACACAGCAAATACAATATCCGGTCTGCTAGCGGTTAGATACATGAGCGACCCAATAATACTTCGGTATTTTGTGGGGTCTACTCTTTTCCCATTTAAATCCGCATCTAACTTAGTGGTGTTTGACATTGGGGTATTGTATGTGTCACAACTGGTCATTCCATGTTTCTTTATTATCTCAAGAACATATTTTGATTAACTTAGGAAAATACCAAGGGGAGATTGATGAACTTGTAATCCTAGAAAGAACGTAAGTTCACCCATCATCGACATTTCAAAATTTAGTTTCATTAATTTTGCAAAAGCATTGGAATACTTTTTGTTAGTTGATGCAAAAATAATGTCGTCTACGTAAATTTGTACGATTAAAACGTCTTCCCCGTGTCTTTGGATAAATAAAGTTGGGTCTATCAAACCTTTGGTAAAACCATTAGCAAGTAAGAAAGCAGTAAGTTTGTCATACCATGTCCTGAGGGCTTATTTTAGACCATAGAGAGCCTTCTTAAGTCAGTAGACATGGTTTGGATGCTCTGGGTCCACAAATCCTTCCGGCTGACTGACGTAAACCTCCTCACGTAACTGACCATTGAGAAATGCCGTTTTGACGTCCATTTGGTACACGATCATGTTTTTGTGAGCAGCGTATGCCAGAAAAATCCGTACAGCTTCAAGTCTAGCCACTGGTGCGAAAGATTCTTCAAAGTCGATTCCTTCCTCCTGACTATAACCTTTAGCTACCAGTCGGGATTTGTTGCGTATGACATGACCTTCTGCGTCCAACATATTCTTCCATATCCATTTAAGTCCAATCACATAAACTCCATCCGGCCTTTCAACTAGTTCCCAGACTTCTAGTCTTTTGAATTGGTCGAATTCCTCTTGCATAGACTCAATCCAATTATCATACGTCATAGCTTCCTTAATGCTTTTCGGTTCGGCATGAGAAACGGTGAGTGCATACATGCAGTGTTCGGCATCGGAGTGAAGTTTTTGTCGAGTCATCACTGGAGCTTGGGGATGACCAATAATGTTGACAATTGGGTGGTCACGTGTCCAATGATGTATTGATGGGTGAGGGTTATGGAACTGCTGCACATTAGTCGATTCCAAATCCCGTGTTGACGACTCTGGTATTTCTGAAAGGTTTGGAGTCGGTGCAAATGGATTAAAGAAAGCATTGGGATCGTAATTTGCAGGTTCGGGTACTTCTTGTTGATGCAGATCTTCAGGTGCATTGCATGAGTTGGAATCTGTCTATTCATCTGCTGTTGGTGAATCTGTTGGGGGTGCATTTGTTTCTACAGTAGTTGTAGTAACGGGTGTATCAGGCACTGGAATAGTGGCAGGTTGAGCAGCGGAATCGGTGGATACATTTTGTGCACGATTCTCAAGAGAGTCATCAAACAGTGAAGTGAACAACGTTTCCAATTCTTGACGGGTTAAAGGTAAAGGTGCAGCTGAATGATCTGGGAAATTTAAACGGTTAAGTTCGGGTCCTAAGCGGTTGTGCTCAGAAGCCATATCAGTGAGCTCATCAAAATTAGCGTGTATAGTCTCTTGAATCTCTCTTGTCCGACGGTTGTATATCCGAAATCCCTTAGAATTCTCATAATAGCCAATAAAGATTCCTACATCAGCCTTAGCTTTGAGCTTTCCAAAGTCATCACGATCGTTGTTCGGGTAACATAGTGCACCAAAGACATGAAAGTGTTGAACATTGGGCTTCCGTTTGTGGACAATTTCATAGGGTGTGCGGTTGTGCCGTTTGTTGATCATACATGGATTCTGGGTATAACATGCTGTTGAGACGGCCTCTGCCCAAAGATAGTCTGGTAGTTGTGCATTGATCAGCATTGTGCGGGCGGCTTCCACTAAAGTACGGTTTCGTCTTTCGACCACGCCATTCTGTTCTGGAGTCCGAGCAATTGATGTTTGATGAACAATACCTACCTTCTCAAAATAATCCCGAAGGGTTTGGTTCTTGAATTCAGTTCCATTATCTGATCTAACGATTCTGACGGTGTTTCTAAGCTGAACTTGAATTTTGGTGAGAAAAGTGACTATCATGGATGGAGCTTGGTCTTTAGTACGAAGAAAGTAGACCCAAGTCCATTTTGAGAAGTCGTCTACTATGACAAGAATGTAACGTTTCCCGTTGATCGTCTGTACTCTCATAGGTCCGCACAAATCCATATGTAATAACTGAAGAACATGATCCGTACTGGGTTCTGGTTTGGAACCAAGATGTGCACGTTTGCTCTTCCCTTGTTCACAAGCGGGACAAAGGTGATCTTTGGCATATCTGAATCTGGGGAGTCCTTCAACCAATTTGTGTCGAGCCAGATCAGTCATGGTTTTGAAATTGAGATGTGACATTCGTTTGTGCCATAACTATGATTTTGTAGATTCGGCCTTAGATAGTAAGCAGATGGGAGAGGAAGCAATCATATCAGACATGGAAATGGTATAAAGACTGTTGCTGCGAGTGCCGGACATCAGATCATTCCCTTGTAGATCACGTACGAAACAAATTTTCTCCCTGAATGCAACTTCTAAGTCGCCATCACAAAACTGACCGACTGAAAAGAGATTGTGACCAAGACCTTCAACATAGGAAACACGGCTGATTTCAATATTCCCACTGACATAATCTCCATACCCCATAATAACAGCGAAGTGATCATTCCCGAATCTGACAGTACCGATGAACTTTGAGACAAAGTTTCTTAACAGTTTGAGATCGCCTGTCATATGTCGGGTACACCCGCTATCAACAATCCAGAGAATGATTTGCACCACCTGCATCACACGAAGGAGACGAGGATGGCACAAAGGTAAGGGTGGAACCCGATGAAATAGTGGGTTCCTGTTGGTTAGAAACACATGATATAATAGTTTTAGGAATCCAAGTGAAATTATGCATCTTAGTTAACCAACGCTGCCACTTCCAACTAGATCGCGCTTTCTTCTTAGTGAATTCGCTAAGTGAAGGCAAGTTCTTAGGATTGTTGGGCTCAAAGACAGGGGTAGCAACTACATCCTCAGAAACTACAGGGGGCGTTAATCCTAGCTTAGATTTTGAAGCAGTAGTGGGCCTAGATTTTTTGCCTTTTGTAATTTTCTTAAGACGTGTTAAAAGAGAAGTAGCAACACACTTAGAGTGATTACCAAATAGCATAGATTTATGACAAAACACACAAGATGCATTAAACGATAAAGCAGTACGAGATACATCATTCGTTACAGACAGATTCGGATTACAAGTTGCTAAATCACAATCTAAATCTATAGTAACATGATCATTATTCAGATTCCTAGGGTGAGCTTCTACTTCCATAGCTTTTAAGTTCTCTCTCTTACGTCACAAATTCCTATTCTTCTTTTTCTCTCTTTGGTGCTTGGATCTGCTAACTCTAGGAGGGATAACTAGTCCTGAAGAGGTAGAAGAACCCATGTTAGAATCATGAATAGTTGTATCCTTAATAGTGTTGTCTGTCCTATGTTTTCCTGGTGCAACAATCTTAGTATTTGCAGACTTTTCCTTTTCAAAATTTCTAATTTTCTCCTTCAAGTCAATAATGATGTGCATTTTGTCCTGAATGGTGCTGTCAAGCTTTCGGTTTAAATAGAAATATTCATCTCGACTTTTTTGCCAAAAGTCTGTTACTTCTTGCAATTCAGCAATCTCTTTTTCATATTTAGAAATCTGAGTTTTAAGTTCCTCATTTTCATTTGAAAAAGATGTTGAAGTTTTAAGATTTTGCAATTCAAGTTCAAAAACAAGACTTTGGTTTTGACACCATTCTAGTTTTTTGTTGAGTTGAAAATTTTCATCTGAAAGTTTTTTCTGCACATCATCATTTTGTTGTCGGAGACTCATGTTCTCATTTTTTAATGTCTCAACAGTTTTATGCAACAAACCAATATCATTACCGTGTTCAGAAACAAGCATATCAGTACCACATTCATAAAGAGAATTCATTACCACAGATATAATATCATCATTGAGGACACGTTCCATGAGACGATCATTTTCATTTTGCAAATTTTTTTTTTTACGTTTGAGTTTAAAAACTGACCGTTCTGTTTCGTGACAAACATTGAGAATTTTTTTGACTTCCTTATTTAATTCTTGTTCCCAATACCAGGTGTGTGAATACAAACGTTTAAGCGGTGGTGTAAATTGAGTTTCAAACATTTCACGCCTTTCTTTAGCAACGGGTGACATGAAATTTGCAACCGTGACCTCAGAATTGCGTTCAATGGCAGTATCTATCAACTTAATTTCATTTATGACAGATCTAAAGTATTGAAATAAAGGAGCTTCATTGATCATGCGTAGTTTATTATGTAAATCGTTAGCTTTTTGAGTGATAAGATCTAAGCTTAATTCCTGACCATCTTTTGTTTCAAAAATCTTAAGTTGTAGTTTACAATGCTCAAGTTCTCGTGATAAAAGTTTATTCTTAGCTTTTAATTTTGCATTCAACCCCTGGCATTGGATGTTCTGATTTTGACTGATCAAAAGAAGTTGTTTGATTTCTGTTTCTCAATCGTTCAAAGATTCATGTGGTTCAATTTGATCATCGTTATCATTAGTCAGTGTGATAGCAGGATAATCAAATGTAACAACTGGATTCATTTGATCATGGTCATCAAATATAATCACTGTGGACATTTGATCATTCTCATGAGTAGATAGCGGTGAATCAGATTGAACAACTTGGACCTCATTCGTTTCTGAGACAGAAGGAGAGACAATGTCGTGAATGAGACATGAGTTATCACATACCTGAGACTGACCATCAATGTCATACACTGGGCCTAAGTCTGTTACCTGAAATTCTTCTGTGTCAGCCATCAACATCATATCATCAGTAGTATCCATAACAATCATCTGATCTTTTTGCTGTTGATTTCGTGCAATTGCTTCATCTTTGAGAGCTGAGAGGTACTTCTGAAGATAGTAGGCACTGCTGTGAGGAGTAGGTTGTGATGCTTCAGATGATACACTAGTAAGTGCAGTGGATGACACACCGAGTTGCTCAAACTGTTGCATAATCGTTTGATGAGTATGAGGATCTTCTGAAGTATGCTCACTAGAGTTGTTTAAGACAAAGCCTTCATTAGTGTAGGTGAACCCATGAATGATGATTGGTGCAGGAAGAATGGTCTTAGGAAACTTTCTCTGTAAGCAAGATCAAATGAGTCTATCAGTGATGACAGTAGGATCCTCATCACTGTGCATGATAGCAATGTGGTTCCACAGCTCTTGAGCACTTGCATCAAGTTCCAGCTTAGTGTAGATGGCATTAGGAAGAGCGGTAGTGATAAACCATGCAGCTTCATGATCAGCATTGTATTGATTCAGTTCAGTGTCTGACAGAACATCACGAGTTTGAAGTGTGATATGTCCTTCAGTGTCGGCAATGAATTTCATCTGATATGGTCCATTATTGATTGATTGTAGCAGTAGATCAGGATGTGGACGTGTTTGAAGCCATTGCAGAAATCTGTCTTTCCAAACATGTTATGGTCCTGATAGCAACATTGGAGGAGTATATGCAGTTCCAAACAGTAGATGATGACGAGCATTGATGTATAGAGGGTGTTGAAATGGAGCTTCAGAGTATGGTAAGTAAGACATGATTGAAAACTTGTGGTTTATGGATCTTGTAGAAGGTATAGTACTTAAGGCAAATCCCCAAAACTAAGTGAGATTTCGATGCTTGGTAATTGGAAGATTTCGATAACCAGTTAAAGTCCAAATAATCTCAATAAACTAAGGTTCTCGATAAAACAGGTAAGATTTCGATAACTCACGTTGTTCTCGATAAAAGGAACTTATCGAGAAATGCTGGAGACAATTATCGAGATCTCTGGTTCAAAGGAGACAAAGTATGGTTTCGATGTAGCTGAAAGGGATTTCGATAGATTCACAAGATTTCGAAAACAGATAAGTGTTTTCGATAAGTAGTGAAGTTCTCGATAACCTTCAAGTTTCTCGATAACAAGTATCCAAAGTTTCGAGATTATACAATAACGAAACTATCCGATATGTCGAAGTGTTTTCTTTCTTGTACAAGAGAGAAAAGCACTGAGTAAGCAATAAAAACACTTAAGTAGTAATAACGAATGTTCTCGATAAAAGAGGGTTTCGTTGTTCTCGATAACTAGCCAAAACGCAGATTTTTCTTCTGTGAAAAAGAAAGCCTAAAACGATTTTTTAACCCAAGATTCTTGTACAACTAGCATTAAAATGATGAAATCTTAATGAAAGCTGCAAACTTGAACTTTTTAACAAAAATTTGAAAGTTCTCGATAAAAAGTACAAATTTGAAACGAATCTAAAAAACCTAAAATTTTGAAACTTTGTTGTTTGTTTTGGTTTCTAACACAAGTTTGGTAACAAATATGTGATAAAAACACAAAAGAAGCAAGAAAGTTGCAAACTTTTTGATTCTTACGAGATAAAAAACGTGTTTTTGGTTCGAATAATCACAAAAAAATAAACTACACCTTCTTCTAGCGATTGATACCACTTGTTAGGTCACCATATTTGTAAACACAAGTATTCAAATAAGAGAAATGAGATGAGAATTAGAATTGGTTGATTAAGAACAATATGAAAGATGAAAGAACAAGAGTTTCCTTAAGATATGAAATTAACCAACAATTTACAATGAGGACTTGATGTCCTATTTATAGGAGAAGGATAGGGCAACACCCTTCCTTTCCTTCTTATCCAAACGTATGGGCTTTAAGGCCCATTGGACATTTATTCTACTTAAACATTAAACCATACGAGTAACTAAATAACTTAGATAATTGTGATATTTCTAGCAACCTATTACATTGACTGAAATGACCGAGACTTGACTGAATAGTTGAAAACTATGATCCTAACAACCCTCGTCCACAACCTCGACTTGTGATTCTATGCTTCATCAATTGGCGCCATCCATGGGACCGAGAGTTTTTTCTTTATAAAAACGCAACAACCCATACTGCTGCCCGACTGCCGACGGTAAAATCATAATCATGAAACTCCAGCACAAGAGACGATGAGAAACCTAGGCGAACCAGACGTAGAGCCTACACCCATCACCCACGAAGCTAGAGGACCAAGTAGTACGCTCTCAGAACAAGATCCGGAAGACCCAATAATGCAGTTGTGGTTAACAATTTCAACCAAAAGATCATCATTCTTCGTCTCAATCCATAAATGCAAAACCTTATATACAGAAATAGGGGTCGCAGTAGCATGAGGGACACTTGGGGTAGTCGAGAGATTTAGGTAAGGAGTTGTATCCTTACCTGGACCCATAGGTACCGTCCCACCTGAACCAGCGACAGCCCCCTCAACTCGCGAACGCACGGTTCGCGTAGTACGACATTTCTTGCATAAACAGATAACATCCGAGCAAACATTCTGAACACCAAGATGCTGGTTGCTTGGGGTAGGGAACTCATTGAGATCATTAATGTTTGCATTCATGCTACCCACGTCAGGCAGAGGACCCGACGGCTCGCTCAAGGACGGTAAATTCTTCATTTCGAGTGTCTCGAGTGTAAGTTCAGTTGTGTCCTCCATCAAGTAGGAGATCATGCTAAAATCTGCAAACATACATGCATAGGTCATAAATAATACAAGTGATGCAACGACATGGTTTAAAAGACATTCTACAGAGTGATATTCAAAAAAAGAAACTTATCATTATAGAATGATGTTTCCTGGGATTCTCTTTCCCAGGCGTAGTTAGGGGGTGTTTACTTTTTGCTTATTGGCCCCTTCGGTAATATTTCCTTCCCCACAAAGAAAATAATCATGTTTCTTTTTTGCTTGTTCCAAACAAATATCCTGAATAGAAATGGGTGTAAAAAACCATGTCCTTCCCATCTAGGACACATAAAGACAAGGTATACCCTTCATCCTTCTCTCTTCTATTTCACTCACTCATCAACATTCAACAATCAACTATTCAATCCTTCATCACCACCACAGTTCCTTCCGGCCGATCTCCTTCCCCACCGCCGACCCCCTTCATCTTTATCTCTTTGTTTTCACATTCATCTAATAAAAGCTTCAACTCTCTTTAATAGTGGAGTCATATGTATGAAGAAGATCATGAAGAAGATGGTTACCAACTACTGTAATTTTTATTTTGTTTAGATAAAAAAACAATGTCAGATCTGTGATTCATTCATTCATTTGCCTTTCCAAAAAAAAGATATGTGATTCATTTACATTTTTTTGTTTTCAGTTGAATATATATTATCTCATATGTATAGGTATAATATTCCGTTGAGTACAATTTATTTTTATGGGTTAACTTTCTATAAGATTAACTAGATTCAATTGGGGGGTTTCATGAAGTTAAGTTTTGTTTACAAATTGGGCACAAATTAATTTAGTAAAAACTGGATCAAGAAATTTGATTACTGCTGATGTAAATGTGTATATACATCACATGTTATCACTTAGATTTTATCACTAGTTCATGTAGAGGGTACCATGGTCAATTACTTCATTAATATTTGTCATTGAGAGAGAAAAAGAAACACAATTTCTACATATAGGACCAACTCTAAAAAAATACTATTATGTACAAAGACACTTTTTTAAACAGATAAAAAAAAAAAGAAACAGCCCCTTAACCTCCTCCATAAACACAGTGGAACTTGGTTCATTCTGGGAAACACGTGCACGGCGAGCAGACGCCTCAACCGTACCCTACCAGTAGAGACTCATTAAAAATTCAGGTGTACCAAATAAACAAGAGTAATATTCTATATAAAGAATACCTGGGGGGTCCATTAGAAAACAAAAAGAAGATGGTGAAATGTTAAAAGTACGGTTGAGTAAACAAACAATTATAGAGCAAGTGAAAGTGACTGAGTATGGAATATTACCTATATGTAGGGAAGTATTGCTGTCAATATTGTCGTGTACATGTCAGTGACTTAAAGTTAAAAATTATGAGTTGGACATAGTTAATATACCTACGAAGCACACGAATGAAAGTAAAATTTCTAAAAGGGGCCCACTGGCTAAATCTAGCAACTACCTTTGTCATCTAAACTTAACATAATAAACTAAAAGATGTCATTTATTTTTAATTGGTGAAAAGTTCACCAACTTTGCAAAAGTGGCACCAACTTTTATTTAGGGGATAACAAAAACCCTTCAAAATAAAACCATATAAAAATTTACATGAGTTAAGTTATCTTTACCCATATAAATTGCGGGACTTGATAGGATACCAATAAATATACAAATACTTAAACAACTTTACTAGTAAATACATAAACAACTTTACCAATAAATATGCAAATACATAAATAAACTTTACGAATGAAAAAAATAGTAACTTGGGTGGCTAAGTATTACATGGGATAATATATTCCTCATGACTCAGTAATAGTCAGTAAGAGCAAGCAAAGGGCATTTCACATTACGATAAATAGAATATGTAACATAAGGAATAAAGCACACTTCTCATTCTTCACTTCTCTTGCTATATCTCTCTAGAAGTATAATAGTTTGACTAGGGAAAAGTTTCCCTGCGAATGAAACTCCTTACTTTCTTAGCTTCTATTCCCTCTCTCTCTAAAAGCTTTCTAGCATGTGCTACCCCCCCCCCCCCCAAAGTAGCCCATTGAGCCCAATATAACATAGCCCAAACTCTGAATTTTTGAGGAAATTAATGATTCAGCCCCTACCAAGTTCTACGCATAAAGCCATAAATTATTTTATTCAATTTTAACATCATGTACGAAACGTCATATTTGCAATTCCCTCATCCATAACCATCCGATCAATTTCACAAAACACAATTTTCTTCTAATAAGGTATTGAATGATTTTTTGTGTTTAGTTTTCATTAATGACCACATTTACTTTTTTGTGTTTTCTATTCTTTGAATGATTGAATTGAATTGAGAGTTTTTGTAGAACCTTTAATAATCACTTGATAACTACTAAATGCGTGTACATTTAATATTTGTTATGTTCTTATTCACTAATTGCAAAAAAATTAGTTGTATAAATTTCAACCGAGAGTTTGTGTTATTGTGTAGTAGAATTGTAGAACGTTAATGAGCAGTTAAATAGTTGATCACTCTTAATTCTAAGTTAGCCAATTAACAAACTTGATTAGATTTTAATGTTGTGATTATTATCTTGTATTTTACTTTTGTTACAAAAAAAATGATTTTAGGTTCACTAATGAGTCATGAGTAAGAAGATAACTATTGAGTCTTTTTATAAGCGAGTATAAGATATTGTTAAAAGTAGCATGACTCCTTAGTACCATGAGTGACGACTTTCTTAAAAGTAGCATGATTCTTAGCATTGAAAGGGGGATTGTTGGTACCCTTTGTACGGAGAAAATGAGGGAGGTCAACGGAACGTGGTCCCATGGGAGTCACAATCATGGTAAATCTAAATCAGGGAGGAAGACGAGTTACAAATGCTACGAATGTGGCAATTCGGGTCACTAGATAAAAGATTGTTGGGGTTTAAATACCTCTAATCCTTAAGGAAATGTCGATAGCACTTCGGAAGATAGTAATGCATGTGTTGTGAAGTAACGGTTGCAATGAAGGCATAAAGATATTTACAGATGTATGGTTGTTTGATACAGGAGCTAACTTTCATATGACCGATAAAAGAGAATGGTTTCATCAACATAAACCAATCTTTAAAGGTNGATCACATTTACTTTTTGTGTTTTCTATTCTTTGAACGAGACATCATGGCCCGTGCGATGCACGGGCTTTGTTCACCGTAAAAAATAATCGGTTTTGCAAGGGTTATACGTATTTTGTTATTATGCTTAGTTTCGATCGGGGGTCTCGACTGAATCAACGAAGTTTGTTTTAGTAAGTTTTTGTAAATAGAATTGTTTCATCATCGTAATGCAAAACATGTTATTTCAAAGCACGTAGTTTATACTACATATTTGAATAACGTATGGAAAGAGCAAAGCCTCCTTTAAAAGCATCCAACTCCACGTTCCATTACTTGAGCTTCAGTCCGTTACATAACTTGGGGGAAGAAATAACACTGGCACATTTGTGTGAACTCATTAACTATTTATAAAAGATAGTAAATATCAACATTTCATGAAACTTTAAAAGCTCTTAAAAGCTTTAAAATGAGGCTTTAAAGGTTTGACATGTTTTAGTTTGTTGGGATGAATTGAGATTATGCCATTAATGCTCACATTTATGCATGGAACTTAATTGACCCGTGTGATGCACGGGCTTTGTTTGCCCAAAGGGTACTTTATTTTTGATAATATCGCATATCATATTTATTTTAAGAATTGGAATTAGAAATTTATTTATGTGGTTCTTGCATATTAAGAAACCATCTATAGTGACATATCATTGTTTATTTCGAACTATAACGTTTCATTTAGCACACATTTCAAGTAACACAAACCTTATAGGAGTTTTTTGGTTAAGCATTGTCTTTTAAAAACAAAATTAATTAAATGAGCATTTTCAAAAAAAAAAAATTATAATACTATTATTTTTTTCATGCACGGCTACAATGATCCACACTTTTTTCTTGTGACGAACCTTGATTTACTGCTCGTGATCACCTTTATCAGATAATCACTCCCTATTTTAATCACAAAATATCATACCTATTATGTAAATTAATTTGATTTTTTTAACGAAATGTTTACTTGTAGTTGGTGTTGATGTTTTCATTAGATTCTACAACTGATGTATTTAAAGCTTTTAAATTATGGATTTAACTGTCACCATTTACTTTTGATTTGTATATACATAACATATGTATCCATTTGAATCGGTTGACAATAACTATCTTGTCAAGCTATTAAAAGCTTTTAAATGGAGCTCTTGATTAACGAATTTCATAACTTATCCTTAAAAGCTCTTAAAAGCTTCAAACTAAGCTACGAATGTACTTAATTCATTAGCTTCAACCACATATTTGAGTTTCTTAGCTTGTGATATTAATGCTCACATTCAATAGAGAAGTCATTAACTATAAATCAAGAGCAATACGAAATATTGTCATCAGAGTAATTGGGTGGAAGGGTTTGTGCCGCCACTCAAACCTAAATGGCTAAATCCATATAAATCATATCTAATTGAAGATTTTGTGCGAATAATAACTTCTCAAAATTAGCCTTCAAGTCTAGGGGTGAGCAAATGGACCGGATGGACTGGACCGACCGACAAAACCGACCGGACCGGACCAACCACATTCGGTCCGGTCTCGGTCTAGGGTTTTTCATAATTTCGGTCTCGGTCTCGGTCCGGTTCGGTCCGGCTTAAAATCCGGACATTTAGCCTATTTGGACCGAGACCGGACCAAGACTGGACCAGACCGAACCGGACCGACCATATTCGATCCGGTCTCAGTCTAGATTTTTTGTCGGATTCGATCTCGGTCCGGTCCGGTTTTTCTCGGTCCGGTCCGGTTTTCGCCCGATGAGCACCCTTATTCAAGTCTATTAATAAGTCTAACATTTCATTTGCAACGTTTGATCTTTTGATATGAAAAAAAAGAACTTGAATCTCATTAATAATTACGGAGTACAATAAGTGAAAGGATAATTAAGAAAGAATTGCAACCGAAATATTATCTTAGTTACTTACAAATGTTGCATTAATTAACTTGACATGAATGAGAGAACTAATTAATACATGATGCCCAATTACTTCCATGCCACCTAACGTCTTTTGACATGCAAAAACTATAAGCTGATTGTCATCATCAAATCATCAATCATCAAGTGATATCAAATTATGTTAAACGTTCATGATAACAATTTTTTCTTCAAATGCAAGCTAAGACTTTCGTGTGATCCATTAGCCTAATTCATTTTATCTTAGATATTCAACCCGGTATTCATAAGCCCACAAAATAAATAAACCTGATCCAATCCATCTCACACAAACATATAACCGGTTATAACCTAAACACACTTTTGTGTTTACTTCACTTTAAACTAACCCTAAAACACATACATCATAAACTCCGCCTACCATCTAATCTCTCTCTCACCTAAATGCTCAAATCAAGATCTAAACTCATGTCCATGATGTTCATAATCGTCTCATCGCATCATCTTCATCACAATCAATTGCTACGTATTAAAACTCATAAGCTATGAAACGTATACCCTTCTTATGTCTTGATTCTCATTCTAAAGAACAAATCAAGAAACGACAGAGTGTTGGTTTAAGATCATCTCAATGGTCTCGGGTAGGTGATAAGATGCAATTTTTTGTTTTTCTTTAAATCGAACCAAAGAAGGATTATAACACATTTGTTAAAGATCCTTTCTTTTTGTTTTCGGATATAAACGAAGCAACACTTCGACAATGATCTGTGATGATTAACGTTTAACCAAAAAAAATCTTCAAAAGATTGAAACAAAGTTGAACTTTCTGGGGCTCGTTTTTCGTAACCCACTAAAAACTCAAAGTTTTTAGGCTTCAAGATCCTCGAGGGTTCTCGGGTAAGGTTTATTTTTGTTTGATTTAATTTGTTTTGTGTTTTTCAGATCGAAGGAAAGGAATGAAACACTCTTGTTTTTGTTCTTTATGATTTCGAAAATTTATAGAAGTTTTGCTTTACATTGATCTATGATGTTTTCTTGTTCATCCACGGAAATCTGTAAAAACTGATTCATGAATGAACAAACTGAGATCGTTTTTTTTTTTATGATTTTCGAATTTGTTATTGGGGTTGGAGATGAAATGTTTGATGTTGGTTGTGTTGGTTGTGCTATTTATAAGGGAGTACAAGGAGTTGAAAGGGTTAAAAAAAAATATGGGCATATGGCATAGAGATGGTTGATTTGCCTGATTGATTCGGCTCATGTTTCTGTTGTAACTGCACAATTATGTCCATACGAATGGAGATGGTTGATTTACTTGGAAATTATTGTTACATTATTCAATCCGAATTCTTAAAAGCTTCAAAATAAGCTCAACATGTACTTAATTCATTAGCTTAAACTATATATTTAAGTTTCTTAGCATGTGGCATTAATGCTCACATTCAATATGGGAACTCAATCTTTATATATATAATAATAATGCTCACATTCAATATGGGAACTCAATCTTTATATATATATGATTGAATTGAATTGAGAGTTTTTGTAGAACCTTTAATAATCACTTGATAACTACTAAATGCGTGTACATTTAATATTTGTTATGTTCTTATTCACTAATTGCAAAAAATTTAGTTGTATAAATTTCAACCGAGAGTTTGTGTTATTGTGTAGTAGAATTGTAGAACGTTAATGAGCAGTTAAATAGTTGATCACTCTTAATTCTAAGTTAGCCAATTAACAAACTTGATTAGATTTTAATGTTGTGATTATTATCTTGTATTTTACTTTTGTTACAAAAAAAATGATTTTAGGTTCACTAATGAGTCATGAGTAAGAAGATAACCATTGAGTCTTTTTACGAGCGAGTATAAGATATTGTTAAAAGTAGCATGACTCCTTAGTACCATGAGTGACGACTTTCTTAAAAGTAGCATGATTCTTAGCATTGAAAGGGGGATTGTTGGTACCCTTTGTACGGAGAAAATGAGGGACGTCAACGGAACGTGGTCCCATGGGAGTCACAATCATGGTAAATCTAAATCAGGGAGGAAGACGAGTTACAAATGCTACGAATGTGGCAATTCGGGTCACTAGAAAAAGATTGTTGGGGTTTAAATACCTCTAATCCTTAAGGAAATGTCGATAGCACTTCGGAAGATAGTAATGCATGTGTTGTGAAGTAACGGTTGCAATGAAGGCATAAAGATATTTACAGATGTATGGTTGTTTGATACAGGAGCTAACTTACATATGACCGATAAAAGAGAATGGTTTCATCAACATAAACCAATCTTTAAAGGCGGATATGTGTACAGTTGCAATGATCATGAACTAAAGATCATTGAAACTGGAAGTATCATGGTGAAGATACATGATGGTACTATTCATACTATTCACGATGTGCAACACGTGGAGAGCTTAAAGAAGAATTTATTGTCTCTAGGACAATTGGATGATCTTGGATGTAAGGTGGAAACACAAAACAAGATCATGAAAATCATATAAGGAATACTTGTACTTATGAAAGGAGAAATGGTGACTTCAAACTTATACCAACTAAAAAGAGAGATAATGAAGGAGGCGGAAGCATCTATTACTTCACATAGCCCAAGCCATAATGTTATAGTTCGTGGCATCAGACGCTTACTCATATGTCTAAACAGGGAATGAAGATTCTTGTTGAAAGAAAGCTACTTCATGTCCTCACAAAGGTTTCTTTTACCTTTATGTGAGCATTATGTATTTGTGTTATCAGCAAGCAACATCCGCTAAAATTCAAGACATCAAATTCTAGAAGTGTCTTTGTTCTAGAATTGGTTTACGGTGATGTGTGGCAAGCACCGGTTCTATCCCTGGGAGGAGCAAAGTATTTTGTATCATTCATTGATGACTATTCAAAGAGATGTTGGGTGTGGCCAATCAAGAAGAAGTCTGATATGTTTGAAGTTTTCAAAGTTTACAAAGCGCGGTTGAACTTGATTCTAGAAAGAAGATCAAGTGTTTGAGGACAGATAATAGAGGCGAATACGCTGGTGATAAATTTGATACTTTTTGCAGGCAAGAAGGAATCAAAAGGCAGTTCACAAAGGCATACACTCCTCAACATAATGGAGTGGCAGAACGGATGAACAAAACCTTGTTAGAAAGAGCAAGAGCAATGTTTGCAACTGCAAGCTTGGAAGAATCGTTCTGGGTAGAAACAGGTAATATCGCATGTTATATGATAAATCATTCACCTTCAACTGCAGTTGAGTTAAGACACAAATGAAGATGTGGACGGGAAATCCAGTAAACTATTCAGACCTTCATACATTTGGAAGTCTTGTGTACTTGATGTACAATTTTCAATAAACTACAAAGCTGGATACAAAATCAAGAAAAAGTTTGTTCTTGGAGTATGTTGGTGAAGTAAAGGGGTATCGCTTGTAGGACCCCACTGCCCACAAAAATAGTCGTCAGCAGAGATGTTGTCTTTATGGAACACAAAATTCAAGAGAATTAAGAATGTGATAGCACTACAAGATAAACTACATCAATAGAGATGGAAAATCAATTTCAATAGAATAATTCATCTGAAGTTGCACCTCAACACGAAGTGAATGAGACAAATGATTCTCAAGCTCTAGCGACTCGGACTCTTAATTGTGAAAGAAAACGTCCGGTATGGTACCCATATTTTAGTTGCGGGTTTGCTTAAATCTGGTATCACTTTTCTTAACAAAAACATGTGGCTAAAAGACATTGTCTCAGTCACACCCACCTTGTTATATGGTATTCAGAATTTAGAGAGGATCCATTGATTTGAATCCCATATACAAACACTAAACAACAATCTTTGTATATCAATACACTATCAGCTCCCAAAACCCATATAACAAATACACCCTTAAACTCTTATCCAAATTCTCATGTTACTAAACCCAATTGCCAAACACACCCAATAACCAAACCCCAAAACGACACCGTACACCTCCATACAACCATCTTCTCACAACTTCTATTACATAAACACCCCAAACAACCACCCTCATTCTTCTCCCAATCAATCAAAATCAAAAAATGGAACCAATGATTCCCAACGGCAACACCCAACAACCGTCATCAACAGCAAAACTAACGGAATCGTTAAAACTAGAACACCAATTGGTACGAGTACCATTCGAAGAGTATAAAAAAACAATCAGATCTAATCACCGTCACATCGAAAAAGAAGTCACTGCTGTTATCTCTGGGTTATTACCTGATTCTCAAAACGACGCCGTTAAGCATTTGAATTCGCTTGTTTCTAGATTACAAGGCTTAAAACGCAAGGTATTATTTATTAATTACAATTATCATTTCAATTTCTTTATTTTATTGATTTAATTATAATTAGTTTATTTATATAATTATTTATTTATTTATTTATTTTCAATTGATTTAGTTAGTTGATTGTAGTTGAATTGATTTTATAGTTTATAATTTGGAATGTAATAGTTTATTATTTGATCCGGAGTTTCGATAGTATAATTAGGAAGGTAAAACAGTAACTAACCGCAAGTCCGCAATGGTGTAGTTTTTGAGTTGTAAGTTTGTTAATTTGTATTTTCAATAATTGATCAGGAGTCTTGATAGGTTAAATGTAGGGGGTGTTTGTTTCAGCTTATATAGTGGGCTTATGGTTATTTGGTTTTGGGCGTATGTTACATAAACTCACTTTTTTGGCTTATGTTCAACCTTTTGGCGTGTATAAGCTTATTATGTCATAATAAACTTATATAAACCGAAAAGTTTCAAAATAAGTCACCAAAAGTGAGCTTATGTAACATACGCTCAAAACCAAATAAGCCATAAGCCGGCTATATAAGCCGAAACAAACACCCCTGTAGTTTGAAATTGTAATTATCAGATTGACTGATTGTAAATGGTAATTTTTTTAATTATTTGTTGATTAGAAATATTTATAAGGGAATATTGCTAATCAGTGAATCATATTGGATTATAATTGTACGGATTGATTTATTGTGATTTGTGATGAAATAGTTGGAAGATGGGAATCGTGTTGAGCAAATGCAAGCGCAAAGGTGCAGGGCTCGCCTTGAGCATTTGGAATCTGCTGATGGTGATAATATAGCAGAGTGGAGTAATACACGCTTGAATAGAATATTGGTTGATTATATGCTGCGAATGTCATACTATGACACCGCTAAAATCCTTGCTGAAAGAAGTAATATACAGGTAACTTGCGCCCTTGTTAACGTTATTTAACGAGTTTATGTACTTGTGCCAGTGTACTCTTTTTTCGGACCGTTAGTAGGGGTCGTGAATTTCTTAATTATCCATCATTTTCAGATGTTTAAACCTGTAGTTTGTCTAGGTGGTACTCGACTGATACGCTACCTTTTAGCGAGTAATCGACCTATGTGTACTCGGATTGTTATGTATAAAACTCGAAATTATATGATATGTTTAGAAATGTTAACACAATTGTTCAAACACTTCAAACCGAATTTTGACAAAACTGATCTTTTGGCAAATTTGGCTCAACTAGTTTCGGTCACTAACCTTGTAGCGAGCAATCGGCCATTAATGGGCCCTTTAATCCGAGTTTTTCAACACGTCTAAGATTACTTATCAAGGCGTTGTCGGTAAACATTGTCGTAAACAGGAACCATCTAGGTCCCAAGAGGAATCTGTCTGCCAATTAGGACTAATTTTCACTAGTATTTTTCAGAGTATTTTAATAGTAACACGGTCTTGGTTTGTTTTTTTACAGGATCTTGTTGATATTGAGATATTTTATGAAGCGAAAAAGGTTATTGATGCTCTACAGAATAAGGAGGTAGCTCCTGCCTTAGCCTGGTGCGCTGAGAACAAGTCTAGGTTAAAGAAATCAAAGGTATCCCCTTTTATTGTTTGAGCTTGTAATTGCTACTGCTCTATCCCATTTTTTGAGTTGAGCTATTTATATAATATCTGCTGCTCCAAAACAAAAGCCTGTAATTGCTACTGGTATAAGAAAGATGTGTATGTGTTGATTTTTCACTGTGTATGTTTCTTTTCTGTAATATTGATTAAGATGTTTTGAGTTTCATAATGAGCAAAAGTTATAACTATGTTAATCTATTTAATTAATGGTGAATCTATGCAATGGATAGTTGCACCTCGTGTATGATATCTGGTTGTGGCTATATTTGATTGCTGAGTAACCGTAGTTAAACTTAAAAGGATGATTGGTTCATTACTATTTTGGTCTCTTGTTTTTTGAGGAATTGGTATTAGCATTTGAGATTTGATTGCCGAGTAACCATAGTTGAACTAAAAAGGATGATTGATTCACTAGTAATTTGGTCTCTTATTTTTGAGGAATTGGTATTGGCATTTGAGATAGTTCATATTAGGGATGTCTCAAGTTCGTAGCTCGTAATTTCTGTTGATTACTCAATTAAGTTCTGGGTAATCTTTTTTAGTTTAGTGGTACTGAAATTTTAATTTTTATGCATAAAAATCGGTACAATTGCACTCAGAAAAGTATGTCAGACAAATCAGAAGGTTCTGTTGAATCACAAAAAAGTAAAAAGTTCTGGTGACCTGTGTTACTATTGTGGTGATGAAATTCTCATGAAATGAAATTGATACAAGTGCACCTCAGAAAGTATTTAATCTAGTATCAAGATGGTGGCTCCTCATAATTTCTGTCATGTGGTCAAGTTTCGGGTGATCAATTAGTTTTGTGGGGATGAAATTCATGTCCTTATCTACTAAAGTTGATACAAGTGCACCCGGAAAAGTATGTAGACTAACTCATTTGATAATAAATGATGTTAGATAAATCAGAAATCTTTTTTGAATATCCAACGTGAGACGTTTAGTTAAGGTGAGTAAAGCAATAGAAGCTTCTTTCTGTGATCTTCTGCTATTCTTGGTCTTTTAGACCCAGCAATATAGTTATGAGATACTTCTTACATCATAAGTGAGTGTTAAGAACATAGATTCTAGAAGCTGTGGATGCTTTAAAGTTTTGCTGTAATTTGGCTTCTGGACACATTAGGAACTAGTTATTTCATAGTACGTTAAAAATTTATGTCCTTTTAGATATCGTTTTGGAAGCATCAGAATTTAGGTTGGAACTTGAGGGGCTATCTCTTTTACAAATGTTCAATGTTGTTTGACATAGTTCGCATGCTAAAGATATTAACCTTTACTGGGAACTTGGGAAGTGCTTAGTGACAGAGTCAGGTAGGGCTCAAAGATTGTCAAATATTAATATATTTGTTTGAAATAAAATAAAATACTTCATATTCAAATTCAGTTGACTTTTTGTCATTAAATTGTTGGTGGTTATGTCATGTGCTCAGTTAGGTGAGGTCACGTTCTTTTTTCTTCTTCGAGGTGGTGTTTACCAAACAAATGAGGAACATCTTTTTCAAAAAGTAGTGTGCTAGCTATCATACATGAACACACACAGAGGGAAGTCCTTAATGATAGAATAAAATATTTCCAGAGTGTAGTATGGTTATATATGAAATAAGAAAACTTTCTTGTATTTAAATTCAGTTGACTTTATATCAGCATACCATCAGTGGTTAGTAGCAGTCTAGATGCCATGTGATAAGATAGATGCAGCCATGTTCCTATTTAAGAAATAAATGTTCGAACACTTCTATTTCTGATTTGTATAGACCAGTTAAGTACTTATGTGTGACACCTGTCATTTTAAGCAATAAATGTTGCCGAGGTTAGTTGTCAATGTGTCTGCAAGGTCAACTCTGAAAAGTTAAATCAATTGCTTGCCAAGGATTAATTGTCAGAAGTTTTTCTGTTCTGTATAATGTTGTTATTACTATTTATGATTTGCATGAACATGGCTAATTTCAAGTGTTTTGTGATGACAGAGCAAATTTGAGTTTCAGTTAAGACTTCAGGAGTTCATTGAATTGGGACGTGGTGCAGACAAACTTCTGGCTGTTAAGTATGCTCGAAAGCACCTTGTACCATGGGCAGCTACATATATGAAAGAGTTTCAGAAAGTCTTCGTCACACTGGTTTTTAAAAGTGATACTGGATTAGAGAAATACAAGGTTAGTGTTCTTGTATACACATGCTCTGTAAAGTGATTGTAAGCATTATTTAGTTTTATAAAATTGTGAGACTACAATAAGTTACAAAAACATACGTTCAACCAAAATTACTCTATGCATATTTTACCGTCCTCAAATCTATCAAAGTAGAAAGATTTAAGTAATTGTTGCATTTGGGAAGGGATGACTTGATCTGAATTAGCTGGCATATACAGACGGAAGGATGGCATGGTTGGCTAACAGGTTAAAACCAGTAATTTTTTGGTACGGTCAAAATTGATTGGGTCAGGTTGGCTTCAAGTACTATTTGTTTTGTTTAATTGTTTTAGTGTGTCCAAATATGTTAATAAATATTATAATATCTCAATGATATGCTAAATTTTTTAAGACAATAATTTAGAAGGTTTTAAGCATTTAATCTAGTTTCTTTTCTGCTAATATTTTCTATTTGCCCGTTAGAGATAAAATTTCACCTGAATTAGCCTGTTCATAAGTAAAATGGGTCAAAATTGCTACATCTATTAGCTATTTTATGTGGCTTGAATCATATTTGATTCAAGACAAACTCAAGTGTTTTTAATAATCATATGTCATTTTGTACTTGTTATCTGTAAATGTTCACTGGGTATTTAGTGCAATCACACTAACTGACTTTGGTCTTGCGGCAGGTCTTATATGAACCAAAGCAATGGGATTTCTTAATAGATCAATTCAAACAGGAGTTTTGTAAGTTATATGGCATGACTTTGGAGCCTCTGTTGAATATCTATCTCCAAGCAGGCTTGTCTGCTCTCAAAACCCCGTATCCTAAATGTGTATTTTTTTATGTCATCTATTTTTGTTTTCTTTCGGCTAGTTGTGCACTGCTTCTTTTCTTTATTATAAATGTGGACTTGGTTTATGCCTTGACCTGACTGCCTGGTAGATTTTGTTATGAGGATGATTGTACAAAAGAGGATCCTCTGTCTCAAGAGAACTTCAGGAAACTGGCAAATCCATTGCCCTTCTCCAAGCAGCACCATTCGAAACTTGTGTGCTATATAACAAAAGAGCTAATGGATACAGAGAACCCACCACTTGTCTTACCGAATGGTTATGTTTACAGCGAAAAGGTTAGTGATGTACTAATTTGAACGACTCCTAATTTTTGCACATAGAGGTTCTAGGCGGGTTTGGTTGTTCTGCAAACACTTCTGGTTCATTTTTTTTAATTATTACTTATTATCACGTTGGTTAAGATTACAAAACAGTTTCAGATTACAAAAACGATTTTGTTACAGTAAAGATATAAGTATATCGATAAAAATGATTTAGGAGGTTCTATGCATTAAACATAAACTTTTGGCAACTTTAACCCATTTCTATTTTTGTCACTTCTTTTATATGGCTCATAAATTCGGTTGAGGTAAAATACAAAACCCAAATAGACCCAGTATAAACTTAAATTGTCGATGTAACTAAATTGTGCTTAAATTGACAATTGACTATTGTAAGTTGCACCGGTTTTAGTAATTAACCCAAAGAAATACTACTCTTTCCCAAAAAATTCCACACATGATTTTTTAATTGACCAAAAGTAGAATGTTAGTTCAAATATGTATGATTAAGATGAATTTGATGTTCCTTCATGCTTTAGATAATCCTTATAAAGACTTCGTAGTGTGCATTTGCATTCAATCATGTTTATAATCGTTCAAAATAATTGCTGTCTTTGTTATCTTTTGGAACCGTGGGTCTATCACAGGATTATGTAGAACTTGTATACCATACTTCTTTAATCTCATGCAAATATCAACTGTTAACTCTATGCGCAATTTGTTAGGGGGTGCTTGTTTAAGTTTTTTATGAGGGGCTTATGAGCTTATTAGCGTATATAACTAAAATACGCGTACACAAGTGTTTGGGTGAGCTTATAAGCCTAGGCTTATGAGCTTATAGGGGGTTTATATAAGCCCAAAAGTTTGTGGCTTATTCAAGGAGGGATGGGCTTATTTAAGGAGTATCACAGCAAAAGATATTTATATCCCCTTATTATGACCACAATTTTAAATATACATGTACTTTTTGGCCATTTTACCTCTAACTACAATAAGCTAATCTAAACACTAAGAATGGGCCTGTGAGCTTATTATTTATAAGCCATAAAGTGCTTATGAAATATGAACTTAAGCTCAAAACATAAGCCAAGACAAACACCCTCCTAGAACTACATAAGCATTAGTCAAACATTATAAATACTGTTGCAGCCCACAAAGTGTATGTTTAATGCATACAAACCTCCTAAATCATTTCAAATTATTAGATAATTGTTGAAAGAGTATGTTACAATGATGTTTTGCACGTAATTATCTATAGATAAATTGATAATTTTGGACAGAAGTGTTTTGGGTAATTTTAAAGATAACTAGGTCTGAATGCAAAATGTTATCTGATCTCGTTGCAAAACTGTTGGTCAAATGAGTCTATAAAACAAGTATTGAGAAGGGCTGGGGCAAGTTTGCTTAGTATGATTAGTAGAAAACACTCTAAATCGGAAATTGTTGTAATTCTCAGGAGAATTATTTGGTTTGTTTTGCAGGCTCTTCTAGAAATGGCTAACAATAATGATGGAAGAATCACGTGTCCAAGAACAGGGCTTGTTTGCACCCGAGAGCAACTTGTCAAAGCATTTATCTCATAATCTACCTACTCATTTGAGGAGGTATGCTACAACCTTCATTTCTTAAGTGCATGTATATGCTAATCACCATCACTTGTATTTGTTGTTTGTACCTAAACAAAGCATAAAGCTTCCCTTCATTGGAGAAACATTAAGTTTAATGTCCAAATGTACAGTTTGTGTCAGATTCTGGGAAGTATAGTCTTGCTTGATTTTAGAGGCAGAACCAGCAATTGTGTTTGGTATTTTATTGTGATGAGTAAGCGATTTAGAGCTGGCAAGATGCATGAGTTGGGTAATGGATCTTAAAACAAAATTTTTTGTTCTCGTCAAAAAGGGGCTGGTTGAACTGGTTTGATTGGCAAAACTTTTTTCGTCCATTTTTATTGCGGCTAAATACTTGGCGATTTGATTGTAAAATAATATAATAGACAAATAAATAATTTTTTAGAATAGAAGTGCGTTAAAGATAGACTTTAGAGCAATTTTTTTTTTAACTCACTTAACACATTTAACCGGTTCCGTTTTTAAGTTCTATATCGGTCAGTTTTACATGTTCTACGGTCTTTGCTGAAAGTTTTAACAAGCATTGATCAAGAATGACTTTCTGCAACAATTCTTAAACATGCATCGTGTAATACATAAATAGCACTAGATGTACAAGATTTATGTTAATACATAATGTCTAATTCCTCGCAGAGTTTTTATGCAACGATCATAATCACAGTCCTCTTTAGATCAATTTATCAACTCGGCTAGATGTCATGATTTTGATGTTGTTAAGTTTTAAGAACTTCATGTAACCAAATACTACAGTTGGTTTATTCACTGAATTTCCATAATTGCATAGATACGCTATATACAATGTCTCTCCGAGATTGGGGACGCTGCTGTTTTGTCTACAAAAGAATAATTTCAAGTTGACATCAACATATGTATAGTTACAGTGCCAAGATTTTGAAAAGAATACCCAGATCAGGTAGAAATAAATCAGTGTACCTGTAAAAACCTTGAATAGCAAAACAATGATTGTTATAATTTCATGAGACATAAAGTAGGAATCTGAGAACAACTTTAATGTTGCTTCAATATCTGAATGCAATAGGACTGGAGCAAGGTTGACCAAAATTGTCACCAAATTGCTAACATGTATACTCGCAAGGGAAAATATACATCACTAGTTTTCTTTCTGTCTGATTGATCTATCAAGTTCAAATTGTTGACATGGACTTGGAGAATGTCAGTGATGATATATCTTTAAAAAAAAAATGTTTGTAACAATAGTCCCGGCAAAAAATATATTCCGTCTGATTGTGAAAAATATATAAATCTTACAAAAGATTTTTGTTTAACTCTTTCCCTATAAATAACACTTCTCAAAGCATTCACAAGGGCACCCAATCTTCTCCTCTTTCTCCCTATTGGTTTTTGATGCCTGACAATAAAAATGGTATACACCTAAAAGAAATACCCTTTCGTTCTCAATACCTTCTTTTCTCTATTATTAAAACCTCGGCTCCAACTCTGGATATATGATGTAAAACCATATGACGAATATGAGTTACCAGTAGGAGAATCGCCACCCGAGATATATTTATTCTACGCCTTCGCATGACTAGTCATGTTTCCATTAGATATTATCTTCGTATGTTACTCGTCTTAATTAGTGATAATAAATAGCAGGTATAGGTAGACGGTGAGTACCCGACTCTTCGGATGTGTGACCCGCACCCGCATATTTACATATCATCAAATGGCGTCATTCATGGGACCGAAACATTTTCTTTTTTATTTTTCTTTTAAACAAATAGCCATTGCACCACCACAAGTGAAACGACAATGACAACCGGAGATGAACCATTCCCTACACCTGTCGAGAAAGGAGCTAAAATCTCTAGCCAACCAAAACATTTTCTTTTTTATTTTTCTTTTAAACATTTTCATTTTTATACACTTGGAATAGTGCTCAACGGGTGCCACATGCACATACTACCCTATGTCTGAACTCGAAGCATTTCCATTCCTCTTGGTGCTTATGTGATTTGTTGAATTTAGATAAAGGGATTGTTTAAAACTTTTGTTTTTTCTCAATTGTAAGTTTCATAACTTTATTATCTTTTTAATCGATTTTTTATATCGTTGTAATTAATAGTATGTGTTATACACTTATACAGGTCAACTCCTCAACCCGGATAAATAACCCGCACCCGATTCAAACCTATAAATACAGTGTTGAATACTGAAAATCCCTAAACATATTAAGCTTACTGATGAAATATTATAGCTTAAAATATATATTGAAAAATCTACAAACTCTAATGAAACCCTAACTCATTATGGAATTATGCAATGCGAAATAGCTATACTGGAACTGAGAATGGTTTCAATTCTATTGTTCCTCACATGATATAGAATGAGTGATCTTACATGCTTTAGCCTTAGGTAATTAGGTGTAAAGTAAGGTGTATGTTCTTGCCGTTTGCTTTGGGGACTATTTTTTTCCCACAAGATGGGACATACGGAGACTTACCACATGTATGATTTTTGTGATTTTCTTAAGAATATGTGATCGAAATTTTTCTGTTTGAAAATCCAAGAAAAAATCTACAGGAGTGAAGACCAAGTCAAATAAGGCTACCTCAATCTAGTCTCTTCTCAACAATGACTTTGTTAGGATAAAAACACACATTCATCTTATAATCTTAACACAACAAAATACAAATTGAAGCAAAGAAATAAACTGATCATACTCTTGTAGTTAATCTCCGACTTACATGGCTATCATCAATGAAATACAAGAAGAAGAAGAACAACAAGAAGAATCGAAAACTTATGATGTTTTCTTAAGTTTTAGAGGTATAGACACTCGTCTCAATTTTACGGATTACTTGCACGAAGCTTTAGTAAATGAAAACATAACTACCTTTCTTGATGGGCAAGAGGTCGGAACTGGGGAAGAACTAAAACCTGAGCTTACAAGAGCTATAAAAGGCTCTCGTGCTTCCATAATTGTCTTGTCTAAGAACTATGCATCTTCATCATGGTGTCTTGATGAGCTCGTACTGATCCTCAAGCAACGAAAGGTCTCTAAGCATACCGTTGTACCTATTTTTTATCACGTCGAGCCAACTCATGTTAGGAAGCAAGAAAGTAGCTTTGGTGAGGCGATATTCAAACACAGACAAAGAATGGAGGCAGAGCCGGATGAGGAAAAGAAAAAGCAGGCTGCTCGTAAGTTGGAATCATGGACGGAGGCACTCAAAGAAGTTGCTGATCTAAAAGGAAAGGATGTAAATGGCCGGTAAAACTTTCTTACTTCCTCGAAACTTTTATATTCTATTTTTAAGCAACAAGGTCATGTAATCACTAAAAACAGATCGCTTTGAGGTTTTCTTTATTTTGGTTATCCAACGAGTATGGATTTTAACTCAGATGAATGCGGCTTAACCGGGGTATCCCTGCGACCGCACGTTGGTTGATATAATATTGTCCGAATTCAACGTTCCTTCTAGTTGGTTGATGAAACACTAGTTATTAACCTTTCCATAGTGAAATAAATACTTCCCCAATAAGTATTTCTTTTACGCATGATACAAAATCATAGTGAAATAGATATTAACCTTTCCATCTTACCTATCAAGTTCTGTTAATTCCACGAATGCATATGATGGTCTTTGCTGAGTATACTGAACTTAGAGGATGCAAAAGGCATTTAGTTATCATTTCAGTTATTCACATTCACGTGGTTAGTTGTTTTCTTGTTGATAAGATCTGATTTATTTATTTTTTCAGCCGAGAGATGATGTTTATTGAAGAAATAGTTAAGGAAATTAGAAGTAGATTGAATATTCACATGAAGACAAAAATCCCACACCTAATTGGGATGGAAAGTTATATTGATACCATACGTTCCTGGATGAAAGGGGGGGACTCAAATACTACTGAAATTCTCACCATTTGGGGAATGTCCGGGATCGGCAAGACTTCATTGGCAAACTATATCTTTGGATTGCACCGACATGAATTTGGAAAAAGTAGCTTTGTTGAAGACATTGGAAGAAAATGTGAGCAACAATCAAGTACACTTGTCCATTTACAAAATAAGCTACTTAAGGACATTTCAAATAAACATATCATTGAAGAAGATGATGTCCAAAATTGCACGTCTAAGATTGAGACAATATTGTTAAAAAAACGAACACTTGTGGTTCTTGATGGAGTTGATAACTTTGAGCAAGTACATGTGTTGGTTGGAAGAGAAGGTTTTCATCCAGGAAGCAAGATCATAATAACAACCACAGATGGTTCAGTAACAGATACAGCATTGCTTCTAATTAAACATCCTCCGAAACATACAAAGCTTGCACTTAATGGTTTACATAGTACAGACTCACTAAGACTTTTTTGCTGGCATGCATTTGGTGGATATTCTCCCAAGGAAGGTTATGAAGAAGACGCAATACGAGCTTCAAAGTATTGTGAAGGACATCCACTAGCTCTTAAAGTTTTGGGTAGTTTTCTACTTAACGCAGAAGCAGACACATGGAGCTATACATTTACGATGCTAGAGTCAAGAGAATTTCAAATAAAAAATGTACACAAGGTCTTGAGAATTGGCTTTGATTCTTTGCCATCAGATTGCAAAGAATTATTTAAGCATATTGCATGTTTTTTCGTTGGAAAAGAAACAGAAGTGACTGAAGCAATATTAAAGGACTGTGGCATTCATCCATCATACGGAATCAAAAAGCTCATTGAAAGAAGTCTTCTCACAATTGGAGTAGAAGAGGAGTTGAAGATGCATCAATTGCTTCAAGATATGGGGAGAGATATAGTTCGTCAAGAATCACCTGACAATCCATGGAAGCGTAGTCAAGTATGGAATCATAAGGAGTCCCTCAATATATTGCAAGAAGATAAGGTATTACAATGAATTCTTCATATTTATTCACTTGTTTGCTTGATTTATCAAAAGTTATTTATGAATAAACTCTTTTTCTTTATCTATATAACTAGGGTACAAAAAAAATTCATGGTCTTTTCTTTGACATGAAAATGTACGAGTCGTCGTTGTGTGGATCAAGTAGTGCGATAGACCACAAATTCGAAGATATTGATCTAAGCATGAATTTTGGAGTTGATCCATCATTCAATAGACTTCTGGAGTTCTCATCTTCTCGTTGCAGAAATATTGAATTGAGTACAAATGCGTTAAATAAGATGGAAAAACTAAAATTACTCCAACTTAATCACATTAAACTCAACGGATCATTCAAGAAATTTCCAAAAGGTTTAAGAGGGTTGTGTATGCATGGGTTCCAATCGGAATATATACCCTCTGGCTTACCAATGGAGCACTTGGTTGCTCTTGACATGTCATTCAGCAATCTGAAACAGCTTTGGAGGAAGCCAAAGGTATTAATTTCAAGTAAATTACTTTTTTTTTTTTTTAATACATGACATCGCTGCAATTATTTTTCTTAATAAATGTATTAATCTCCGTGTAACAGTTGCTTGGGTCGTTGAAGTATTTAAACCTGAGTTATAGTAAGCTTGTTACAGTTGGTGGCTTTAAGGAGCTACCTGCACTTGAGAGGTTGATACTTAGAAAATGTGAAAGTTTGGCTCATGTGTGTGAATCAATTGGTGAATGTGATAGCCTTGTTGCTCTCAATTTGAGCTATTGCAGTAAGCTTAAAAATCTTCCAATCAGCATTAGCAAGTTAAAAAATCTTACAGATCTAACATTAGACGGCTGTGGAGCTGGCGTATTTGATAAGGAGAGGAAGCGTATGAAGTTGCTGAATGTGCCTAACAAAGATGGCGTGAGCAAAAAATTGCAGGCTTTTTTCTCTTCCAACACAAGATTAGTACCGAATAGTCAAAAGTCGATCTCGCTTTCTTTGCCATCTTCACTAGTAACCTTGTCTCTGACAAACAATAATTTATCTAGTGAATCCTTTCCAGCGGACTTCAGTAGCATGTCAATGTTGAGAAAATTATTTCTAGACTATAACCCAATTGATTCCATACCTGATTGTATTAAAACCCTTAATAGGCTTGAGGTACTCAGTGTCGGAGGATGTTCAAAGTTGAAGTCAGTTTTATTCCCTTCAAGTACAATCAAACGTTTGTATGCTGACAAATGTGATTTACTTGAGAAAATAACACTCCATCAAGATATGTCAGCACCACCACTCATCTGTTTTATTAATTCAGTGTCCCTGAGTGAAATTGAAGGCATTATGAAAATCCAAGATTTAGCACAAGTTGATAACGAGATAATAAGTAGTTTGGGGTGGACAGATATACATTATGTGAAAGATTATGAAGTGGAGAGTTTCAATTTTTTGGTAGGTTTTCACTCAAAGAAACTTCCGGTCAAGGTATTATCTCAGTCTTTGTCTTTTTCTTTCCGTATCTCTTTATGTTTTCAAATATGCAAGAACGTCATGCAAATTGGTTTCTATTTGCAGATGTTATACGAATGTGGAATATTCAGTACATGTTTTCCAGGAAAAGAAGTTCCAAAGTGGTTTGCTCATAGAAGCAATGGGTCATCAATATCATTTACCATGCCATCAGCTTCAGCGAATAAAAGGATTGAAGGAATAAATATATGCTTTGTGCAAGCATTTTCAGTTTGTTTGAGTAGTTCAAAACATATACAAGTAAAGAATATAACAAAAGATCGTTCCTGGAGATATCATTGTTATATGGGTGCTATCGGATATGCTGGTGAAGGTTTAGTATGGTTAAGCCATTGGATGTTTGGGAACAATGAGCTTGAAGCAGGTGATGAAATTAGTGTTACCATAGAGAGATGGGTGTACGAAGATCATGTAATGGTAACTGAGTGTGGAATGAGTCCAGTGTACAGTGATAGAGACAAAGAGAGCGTTGATCCTTTGAGTTATTATAGGTCGCGGAAACATATCGTTGGTGGAGATCTGTTTCATTGGTGGAGATCTTACGACTTAGACAATTATAATTTTTGTCCTAGAGCCCACCAATTTAAAACATTATTCTCTTCTGAAACGAGATTTAAAAAGAGCTTTGACAATGCTAGCAGGGTCCCCGCGCAATGCAGCTGCGGGTATCCTGTAATTTAATTTTTTAGGCTAATAATTTATTTCATTACAGGGTACAAAGATGTACTATGTCGTGCGGCTTTTTTTTTTTTTTTTTTTTTTTGCTGGTGGGCATCTTGATGAATATGAGAAGAGTGTCCTTTTATTTGGTGTTGTTTCAATGAGGCTCGAGGAAAAAAGGAGGCAAGGAGGCTGGAGAATTTGTACATAATTGATAATCCTTTATAAGATGTATTCTCATGAAGTGAAAAAAGGAGGCAAGGAGGAAAAAAGTTCTGGGTGACCTGTGTTACTATTGTCGTGATGAAATTCTCATGAAATGAAATTGATACAAGTGCACCTCAGAAAGTATTTAATCTAGTATCAAGATGGTGGCTCCTCATAATTTCTGTCATGCGGTCAAGTTTTGGGTGATCATATTAGTTTTGTGGGGATGAAATTCGTATCTTTAACTAAAGTTGATACAAGTGCACCCAGAAAAGTATTTAGACTAACTCATTTGATGATAAATGATGTTAGATAAATCAGAAATCTTATTTGAATATCAAGCGTGAGATGTTTAGTTAAGGTGAGTGAAGCAATAGAAGCTTCTTTTTGTGATCTTTCTGTTATTCTTGGTCTTTTAGACCTAGAAATATAGTTATGAGATACTTCTTACATCATAAGTGAGTGTTAAGTTCATAGATTCTAGAGTGGATGCTTTAAAAGTTTAGCTGTATTTGGCTCTGAACACATTAGGAACTAGTTATTTCATAGTACATTAAAAGATTATTTCCTTTTTTAGATATCGTTTTGGAAGCATCAAAATTTAGGTTGGAAGTTGAGGGACTATCTTTTTTACAAATGTTCAATGTTTGCCAAAGTCGTTTGACATAGTTTGCATGCTAAAGATGTTAACCTGTACAGGGGAACTGTGGAAGTGCTTAGTGACATAGTCAGGTAGGGCTCAAAGATTGCCAAATATTAATATGTTTGTTTGAAATAAAATAAAATACTTCATATTCAAATTCAGTTGACTTTGTCATTAAATTGTTAATGGTTATGTCATGTGCACAGTTAGATGATGTCATGTTTTTTTCTTCTTCTTCAAGGTGGTGTTTACCAAACAAATGAGGAACATCTTTTTCAAAAGTAGTGGGTTAGCTATGAACACATACAGAGGGAAGTCCTTAATGATAGAATTAAAATATTTCCAGAGTGTATTATGATTATATGAAATAAGAAAACTTCCTCGTATTTAAAATTTTAAATTCAGTTAACTTTATTCCAGCGTACCATCAATGGTTAGTAGCAGTCTAGATGCCATGTGAAAAGATAGATGCAGCCATGTTCCTATTTAAGAAATAAATGTTTGAACGCTTGTATTTCTGATTTGTATAGACCTTAAGTACTTATGTGTGACAGATGTCATTTTAAGCAATAAATGTTGCCGAGATTAGTTGTCAATGTGTCTGCAAGTTCAACTCTGAAAAGTTAAATCAATTGCTTGCCAAGGATTAATTCTCAGAACCTTTTGTGTTCTGTATAAATGTTGTTATTACTATAATTATATGATTTGCGTGAACATGGCTAATGTCAAGTGTTTTGTGATGACAGAGCAAATTTGAGTTTCAGTTAAGACTTCAGGAGTTCATTGAATTGGGACGTGGTGCAGACAAACTTCTGGCTGTTAAGTATGCTCGAAAACACCTTGTACCATGGGCAGCTACATATATGAAAGAGTTTCATAAAGTCTTTGTCACACTGGTTTCTAAAAGTGATACTGGATTAAAAAAATACAAGGTTAATGTTATTGTATATACATGCTTTGTGGAGTGATTGTAAGCATTATTTAGTTTTATGAATTGTGAGACTACAATAAGTTAGAAAAACATACGAATAACCAAAATTACTATATGCATATTTTAGCGTCCTCAAATCTATCAAAGTGGAAAAGATTTCCATCATAGTTTTTTAAGTAATTGTTGCATTTGGGAAGGGATGAGTTTTGAACTACCTTGATCTGAATTGGTTAGCATATACGGAGTAGAAGCAGAAGGATGGCATGGTTGGGTAACAGGTTAAAATCGGTAATTTTTGGTACGGTCAAAATGGGTGTGGTCAGGTTGGCTTCAACACTATTTGTTTTGTTTAATTGTTTTAGTCAAGGTTGTCAAGATCGCGATCTCGCGCAGGATCGTTTTTGTCTTTGCAAGATCGAGATCGTAGGATCGGATCGCGATCCTACGGATCGCGATCCTACGATCCTACCAATTTGTCATATTTTGTGAACAAATGATATACGAGTCAAACTGTTTTACATTTCTACTCAACGTCAAAGATAAATTCATATAATATCCTCTTAAAAATGGCAAAGTTCAAATTTCAAACACCAAAGTAATAGTAAAATAAAAAAAAATCAAGTTTCAATCGTTACATTAACGATTTAGTGAGATAATATTACATAACATAGGTCTTAAATGACTCAAAACATACGAGCCATTAACATGATTTCAAGAAAACAAACGTTTCATAAGTGGCATTCCAAAACATACCCTTTGATTAGTTTAATCACAGTGAAGTAAAGTAAATTAAACTATTAAACACTTTTTGACTATAATCTATTAAGAAAAGTAGAAAACTGTATATAAACTATAATCTATTTAGAAAATGAAACAATATTGGTTTACTCATTAGACATTAGTAAAACACACGTTTGTTTTTTTGGCCTAAGCAAGTGGGATGGACTTAAAAGATTAAAAAAAA
>LBNU01005855.1:4149-17843 GCA_014162995.1 Artemisia annua | reverse complement strand
CTTATTAAAGTCTTTCGTCTTTTCATTTTTAGTCTTACCTTTTATTTACGTTAAATGTTTTTACAAGTTTTTAATTACTTTATCGCTTTATGTTTTTAATATGAGTCTTGAGTAGTTTTAAAACGTGTTTGCTTAGTCACTCGAGTTTGCGAGTTAAGTAAGAGCGTTAAACGTTTGTGATAAGTAATCGAAAGATTGCTTAGACGTGTGAGTTAATTATTCGAAGACGAAATCTTTGAACGCTTAATTCACTCGTATTGAGTTGATATCTTTTCAAAAGATTAATCAACAACTAATCTCGAGAAAGGAGAATAACTCGTTGCAAACTTTTACCTCAAGCTTAACGAACTTATTCGCGTCGCTTTGCAAACACATTGTCTTTTAAATTCATTTACCGCTTTATTTACTTATCGCTTTCATTTACCGCTTTCTTTAGTCATTTTATTCATGCAACTTTACTTGTTTACTTATTTCATGTCGTTTTACCGCTTTCTTTTACTTTAATTTGTCGTTGTAGTATAGACTAAACCAAAACCTTCTTTTTTTTAACTTATTCATCACACATAGCTCACGGTCTTGAGTGACGAGATCCATATTCAACCCTCGTTGGGACAACGATACCCGTGGTTTGAGCTTGCACTTTGCTCCCGCGAACTTTATCAGTCACTTTAGTTGGTGTTGCCAGTGGAGCAACTAGAGCAGCTTTGACCTATCATTTCGGTGTTTAAAATACCGCGACAAATATATTTGCAAAGGTGATTTTCTAATCTTCGGACTGTAAATACCGCATTTATGTCTCATAATCTTACATACGTCTTTTTTCAGGAAGCCAGGAAATACAAATAGTTGCAACAAGGATTCGAATGGCTTTAGGTATGTTTCTTGCACACATTACAATGGGAAACTAAACATGTTGGTCTTTAATTATTAGGATTTCATTATAATATGGTGAGACGTACTGTATTTTGGGGAGTAAACTGACTCATTGTGTTGCAGGAACATGAGGTGATGGCAATGAAAAATTAACCAGAAGGCCCATACTGTTTTTTTCGGTATGACCCTGTGTATTGATACTGACTTATTTGTTGCCATAAATGGTACTATGTTGAAGTGCTATAACTATCGTCTTATTTTGCAGGATGAGGTCGTTAATCTTTTGGTCTTCGAAAAATTTGTAAAGGTTCCTGTAAGATACCCATAAAAACTATCCTCCTTACATACACTTAGTTGATTTTGCATGTGTAGTCCCTCCTCTAATGTTTGGTCCAGCAAGTATTGATAAAACTATGTAAGCAAAAGGTGAATAACTTTGGTTATGAGGCATCATCTACTCACGCATCTCCCGTGGAAGCAGTCACACCAGATGGTGCATTGTTGACATTTGAAAGTAGCTTTCGACAGTTGTTGCCACCTATTCACCAGCCACTAGATATACCTGTTTCGAGATCACCACCCATTCAGATACCTACGGTTGACGGTTCCTTTTCAACATTTGAATGTAGTTCCTGTATTGGGGATTTTTATATGTCTACGAGTGGTGCCTTCCCGTCTGAAGCGATTGTCAGTCACCAACTTTCAGGTGCGTTTGCTTAATTTCACATCTTTATCGGTTGTTTTTGTGTGTCATTGTAATGTCATTTTGGATGTGCAGGTGCATGTGTGTCTACTACACCAACCAACGCCGCCATTGGAATGACACATGTTTCAAATAATTTGGATTTTTCTCAGTGCATCCTTTTACACGAAACGGCCCATTATTAGTTCATTACGAACGACCACGCCAGCTGGTACGAACAATCTGGAATTTTCTTAGGGTACCATGTCACATGCTCAGCCGTTTAGGGTCCCGGTTGGGGTGGCATCTGGACTACCAACAACAACTGAAGGTGCGTGTTAGTGGCTGTAAACAATTTTACACAATTGTGTGTGTCACGCAATTCCAGAACGTCTCAGTTTTCTGGTTCTTTTGTTTATTTTTCAGCTTATGAGATGGTACACACTGAATTGCAACCCTATGTTACAACTACTCGCCGATACTATGGACATACACATAATACAACCATCTACTTTTTTACTTCTCATACCATGTCATCGTCTGCTGCTGCGTTTTGTTTAATGTGTCTTACTATATGTTTGTTGTCGTTTTAGGACGCCTGCGCAGACCACATTCACAGACACTGGCCTCAGCTGTTAGACAGCCAACCGCACATCATACATGTCTGCCTTACAGTATGACTCATACAATTTATTTTGTCTTATTTGTTTTACATCTCTTTTTAGCCTAATCATTCTCATCTGTTTTGTTCTTTTATTGGTCTACAGCTGAACCAAATAACCATAACTCACACCCAACATTTTTGAATAATCCAGCACCTCCTGTGCGCCGCAGAGGTTCGGTCTTGAATATCGCCACCTCTTTCTTTGCATTTTTGTCTTATGTGCTTATTATTTTTCCCTGCCTTAGGTGTCTTAGGTGTTTACCCTTTTCGTTTTATGTTTGCAGGTGCACCACAAGAAATACAAATACCTTGGTCTTATGTGTCTTGAGCTTATACGGCAGGGAAATACAAAAAGTGCTTTTGATGGCTTTACGACCAGTAATAAGCTCCAAAAAGACGACACCAAAACTATAGACATTCAACTTGACAGTTAATTGTCGAGTCATGGCATACCATATTAGCATTATGCGCGACATCAGTCCTTTGCTTGCTTGTCCTGACAATGAACTTTTTGCTTTTTTCATTCTGTTGTCAACATAGGTTGCTGATAGAAAAATTATGGAATTGGAAGCTACACGTGATCTATCTAAAATTTGATCGCATGTAGACATGGATGCTTTTTATGAAGCTGTCGAGACCTTGAGCAATCCCTCATTAAAAGCAATGGCTATTGGCGGCATGTCAATGTTAACTACAACTAATTATGAGGTTCAAAGTGCAATTTTTTACTGCTTCAGTTGCTTGGAAATGCTTACCATACAGAATTACCTATGTTGTACTGTCACGTCTGCTGAGGACATAGTTTTCATCTTGCAGGTGCGCAAATTTGTGTTTCGTGCTGCGATGCCGGGGTTCATCGCATGTCAATTATGTCCAGTAGATTATAAGAAATATACATATTATAGTGACTTAACTAGAAAGGACGAGTAGACGAGAGCAAAAGTAGGGCACTCCATTTGCTTATGAATGGGGCTTTAACTTATTACTATTCACATGGCGGTTTTTCTTTTCAAACAATAGCATTTCATGATTGTATATTTGTATTCATTTTTGTAATATTTCAACTTTATATCAATAACATGTGAATGGTTATTTCAAGAAATATATTCAATGTCTTTTTAATGTCTTTTTAAGTAGGTCTTTGTTTCATGTTTGTAATAAGTCGGCTATTTTGCAATTTTGGCGAGCCATTGTTATCAATAATTTTAACTGCCAAACATCTTTTTACCAACTATGCAAATTACACTAACATAGGAATATCATTCATTCATGTTAAAACGATCAGGCCATGGACATACACGTTACAAAATTATAACAAATAATACTAAATTATAACAAATAATACACTTGAAACTAGCCCGGCCATCGGCCGGGTCATGCGACTAGTCTTAATGATATACTAAGTTTTGTTTAATCATATGTCTTTTTGTACTTGTTATCTATAAATGTTCACTGGGTATTTAGTGCAATCACACTAACTGACTTTGGTCTTGCGGCAGGTCTTCTATGAACCAAAGCAATGGGATTTCTTAATAGATCAATTCAAACAGGAGTTTTGTAAGTTATATGGCATGACGTTGGAGCCTCTGCTGAATATCTATCACCAAGCAGGCTTGTCTGCTCTCAAAACCCCGTATCCTAAATGTGTATTTTTTTATGTCATCTATTTTTGTTTTGTTTTGGCTAGTTGTGCACTGCTTCTTTTCTTTATTATAAATGTGGACTTGGTTTACGCCTTGACCTGACTGCCTGGTAGATTTTGTTGTGAGGATGATTGTACAAAAGAGGATCCTCTGTCTCAAGAGAACTTCAGGAAACTGGCAAATCCATTGCCCTTCTCCAAGCAGCACCATTCGAAACTTGTGTGCTATATAACAAAAGAGCTAATGGATACAGTGAACCCACCACTTGTCTTGCCGAATGGTTATGTTTACAGCGAAAAGGTTAGAGATGTACTAATTTGAATGACTCCTACTTTCTTCACATAGAGGTTAAGACGTTCTAGGCAGGTTTGGTTGTTCTGCAAACACTTCTGGTTCATTTTTTTTTTAATTATTACTTATAATCACGTTAGTTAAGATTACAAAATAGTTTCAGATTACAAAAACAATTTTGTTACAGTAAAGATATAAGTATATCAATAAAAATGATTTAGGAGGTTCTATGATTAAACATAAACTTTTGGCAACTTTAACCCATTTCTATTTTTGCCACTTCTTTTATATGGCTCATAAATTCAGTTGAGGTAAAATACAAAACCCAAATAGACCCAGTATAAATTTAATTGTCGATGTAACTAAATTGTGCTTAAATTGACAATTGACTAATGTAAGTTGCACCGGTTTTAGTAATTAACCCAAAGAAATACTATTTCCCACAAAACTCCACACATGATTTTTTTAATTGACCAAAAGTATAATGTTAGTTCAAATATGTATGATTAAGATGAATTTGATGTTCCTACATGCTTTAGATAATCCTTATAAAGACTTCATAGTGTGCATTTGCATTCAATCATGTTTATAATCGTTCAGAATAATTGCAGTCTTTGTTATCTTTCGGAACTGTGGGTCTATCACAGGATTATGTAAAGCTTGTATAGAATGTTATACCATACTTCTTTAATCTCATGCGAATATCAACTGTTAACTCTATGCACATTATGTTAGGGGGTGCTTGTTTAAGTTTTTATGAGGGGCTTATGAGCTTATTAGCGTATATAACTAAAATACGCCTACACAAGTGTTTGGGTAAGCTTATAAGCCTAGGCTTATGAGCTTATAGGGGGTTTATATAAGCCCAAAAGTTTGTGGCTTATTCAAGGAGGGATGGGCTTATTTAAGGAGTATCATAGCAAAAGATATTTATATCCCCTTATTACGACTACAATTTAAAATATACATGTACCTTTCGGCCATTTTACCTCTAACTACAATAAGCTAATCTAACACTAAGAATGGTCCTGTGAGCTTATTATTTATAAGCCAGAAAGTGCTTATGAAATAGAAACTTCTGGCTTATGAAATAGAAACTTAAGCTCAAAACATAAGCCAAGACAAACACCCCCTAGAACTATATAACCATTAGGCAAACATTATAAATACTGTTGCATCATGACTGGATGTTGCAGTTTCGACCCAAACAGGAAAATGTCCCACAAAGTGTATGTTTAATGCATACAAATCTCCTAAATAATTTCAAATTATTGGATAATCGTTGAAAGAGTATGTTACAATGATGTTTTGCACGTAATTATCTATAGATAACTTGATAATTTTGGACAGAAGTGTTTCGGGTAATTTTAAAGATAACTAGGTCTGAACACAAAATGTTATCTGATCTAGTTGCAAACTGTTTGTCAAATGAGTCTATAAAACAAGTATTAAGAAGGGCTGGGGCAAGTTTTCTTAGTACGATTAGTAGAAAACACTCTAAATCGGAAATTGTTGTAATTCTCAGGAGAATTATTTGGTTTGTTTTGCAGGCTCTTCTAGAAATGGCTAACAATAATGATGGAAGAATCACGTGTCCAAGAACAAGGCTTGTTTGCACCCGAGAGCAACTTGTCAAAGCATTTATCTCATAATCTACCTACTCATTTGAGGAGGTATGCTACTACCTTCATTTCTTAAGTGCATGTATATGCTAATCACCATCACTTGTATTTGTTGTTTGTACCTAAACAAAGCATAAAGCTTCCCTTCATTGGAGAAACATTAAGTTTAATGTCCAAATGTCCAGTTTGTGTCAGATTCTGGGAAGTATAGTCTTGCTTGATTTTAGAGGCAGAACCTGCAATTGTGATTGGTATTTTATTGTGATGAGTAAGCGATTTAGAGCTGGCAAGATGCATGAGTTGGGTAATGGATCAAAACAAATTTTTTTGTTCTCGTCAAAAAGGGGCTGGTTGAACTGGTTTGATTGGCAAAACTTTTTTCGTCCATTTTTATTGCGGCTAATTACTTAAAGATTTGATTATAAAATAATATAATTGACGAATAAATAAATTTTTAGAATAAAAAGGATGGAGGTTTTATGCAAAGATAGACTTGAGCAATTTTTAACTCATTTAACCCATTTAACCGGTTAGTTTTTAAGTTCTGTATCGGTCGGTTGACATATTCTATTGTCTATGCTGAAAGTTTTAATAAACATCAATCAAGAATGACTTTCTGCAACAATTCTTAACATGCATCCTGTAATACATAAATAGCACTAGATGTACAAGTTTTAATAAACATCAATCAAGAATGACTTTCTGCATCAATTTATACACATACATACTGTAATACATAAATAGCACTAGATGTACAAAATTTATATCAATATATGTCTAATTCCTCGGAATTTTATGCAACGATCATAATCACATTCCTCTTTAGATCAATTTATCAACTCGGCTAGATGTCATGATTTTGACGTTTTAAGTTTTTTGCACTTCATGGAACCGAATACTACAGCTGGTTTGTTCACTGAATTTCCATAATTGCATAAATACACTATATACAATGTATCTCCGAGATTGGGGATGCTACTGGTTTGTCTACAAAAGAGTAATTTCAAGTTGACGTCAACATATTATAGTTACAGTGCCAAGATTTTAAAAAGAATACCCAGATCAGGTAGAAATAAATCATTGTACTTGTAAAAACCTTGAATAGCAAAACAATGATTGTTGTAATTTCATGAGACATAAAGTAGGAATATGAGAACAACTTTAATTTTGCTTCAATATCTGAATGCAATAGAACTGGAGCAAGGTTGCCCAAAATTGTCACCAAATTGCTAACATGCAGAATTATATGTATATTCGCAAGGGAAAATATACATCACTGTTTTCTTTCTGTCTGATTGATCTATCAAGTATAATTGTTCACATGGAGATGATATATCCCATAAAAAAATAAAATGTTTGTTACAATAGTCCCGCCAAAAAATATATTCCGTCTGATTGTGAAAGATATAAAATCTGTAAAAGAATCTTTCGCTTAACTCTTTGCCTATAATAGCACTTCTCAAAGCATTCTGAAGGGCACCCACTCTTCTCCTCTCTCTCCCTATTGGTTTTTTATGCTTGATGATGCGTGTTGTGTGTCACGTTGTAGTATAGTTGTTTCGCCTATTCATGTTTTAAATTATTATTTAGCCGACTTATCCTAATACACACACTTAACGAGCAGTGTACCCGATCAATATGTAGATAGTGGTAAGCAGAATGTCGATCACTAAGAGTGGAACGTAATATCTAGTTAACCTAATCAGTATTTTAATATCCTAAGTTAGTTTTACAACCTAATCTAACGCAAGGGGGGGTTTAGTCTGAGAGACTAGCACAGTTGTAGTAGATTAAACAATAAAAGTAAAACTAATGAGAACGAATCAGAGAATAGCAAACACGTACACGGATAGATAATAGATACAGCAAGAAGACCTGTCCTATGGTTAAGTAGCTTCTCACTTGTTTTATTGCTAGTTTTATATGATGAGTATCGTAATCTTATATGTCTCGTTGGATCATAAATATAGGCGAGTAAACTCTTAATGATCACTTATGCCTATCCCACTTAGCTAGACACTAGTTAAGTAGGCGAGGAGGGGGTATGGCAGCCCAAGCAAAACTCAGCTAGACAAAAATGTTATCAATGCACATATACAAGTCACCAAAAAAACATCATATAAAATTTAATTGATGGGAAAACAATTTTAAAGGGAGCAGTATGGTGGCCACAAGCCCATCAATCCTGATGAATTAAAGCTTACTATTACAGATAAAATAAAACTACTTAATGAATTATACGCATGCAGGACCTTCTTACTGCTCTAAGATCTTCATTTAGGGTGTGTCTTGTGTTGCTTCTTCATCTGAATTCGTCTCCTTAGGTTTATGTTGCACACAAAATTCGTAGGTAATGATGGTCTATTTATAGTTTCTGTCTGAGGGTTCGATGCGGCGCATCAACNTAATAGATACAGCAAGAAGACCTGTACTATGGTTAAGTAGCTTGTCACTTGTTTTATTGCTAGTTTTATATGATGAGTATCGTAATCTTATATGTCTCGTTGGATCATAAATATAGGCGAGTAAACTCTTAATGATCACTTATGCCTATCCCACTTAGCTAGACACTAGTTAAGTAGGCGAGGAGGGGGTATGGCAGCCCAAGCAAAACTCAGCTAGACACAAAGGTTATCAATGCACATATACAAGTCACCAAAAAAACATCATATAAAATTTAATTGATGGGAAAACAATTTTAAAGGGAGCAGTATGGTGGCCACAAGCCCATCAATCCTGATGAATTAAAGCTTACTATTACAGATAAAATAAAACTACTTAATGAATTATACGCATGCAGGACCTTCTTACTGCTCTAAGATCTTCATTTAGGGTGTGTCTTGTGTAGCTTCTTCATCTGAATTCGTCTCCTTAGGTTTATGTTGCACACAAAATTCGTAGGTAATGATGGTCTATTTATAGTTTCTGTCTGAGGGTTCGATGCGGCGCATCAACTAAGTAGATGCTGCGCATTGAGGTAGCTTCGCGTGGGGTCCAAGATTATTATATTCTGGAATCTTTGTACATCGTCTTTCAGATGTGGCGTATCTTGAATCTTTATGCGGCGCATGTCCTTCAGTATCTTGGATTGTATCTGGTGAAGTCTTGATAGTGATACGCCATATGTCAATATTGTGATGCGGCGTATCTGGAGTAGAACAAGCTGGATCTTCTTCTTTGACCAAAGTTTCATATGCGGCGCATGATAAATCACATGCGGCGCATTCTTCAAAGTCAGGCAATGGTCTTCGAATTCATCTACGTATGATAGTACGGCGCATCTGTCTAGAATGATGCGGCGTATCTCCTTGATTTCAGTAGACTTTTCCATCTTGATTAATTTGCTCCATAATTCGTCTAAAATTGCCAAGTTTCACCAATTGCTTGTTATTTCCTGAGAATCACTAAAGTAAACAATCAAGCACCAATTCTCATACATAATTAAGTAAAACAAGTCAATTAAATAGGATAAATGATGTCAATATAATGTACTTATTTGATGTCATCACCTGACAATAAAAACCATATACACCTAAAAGAAATACCATTTCGTTCTCAATACCTTCTTTTCTCTATTATTAAAACCTCAGCTCCGACTCTGGATATGTAACGTAAAACCATATGACGAATATGAGTTACCAGTAGGGGAATCACCACCCAAGATATATCTATTCTACGCCTTCGCATAACTAGTCATGTTTTCATTAAGTATTATCTTCGTACATTACTCGTCTTAATTAGTGATACTAAATAGTAGGTATAGGTAAACAGTGAGTACCGACTCTTCGAACGTGTGACCCGCACCCGCATATTTAAGTATCATCAATTGGCGCCATCCGTGGTACCGAAACATTTTCTTTTTTATTTTTCTTTTAAACAGAGAGTCATTGCACCACCATAAGTGAAACGACAATGACAACCGGAGATGAACCATTCCCTACACCCGTCGAGAAAAGAGCTAACATCTCTAGCCTACCAAATATCACTCATGTTGCCACACCAAATACCCATACCCCTGAAGAACCTGTAGATACAACCTTTGAACCGAATCCCAACGACCCAGTCTTACAGTTGATAGAACTTTGATCGAGTGAATGCCATGTATACCGCCTTCACCCATGCACGAAAAGAATTCCCATATCGCTCGTTACCTACTAATGAAAATCCATCTGTTGATCCATGGAACTCCGATTCGGAGGAGGCACACCCGAGTAAAACCCTGCGAAAAACCTTTGTTGAGAATGAAGAAGTGGAACCAACAACCGCAATCCCATTAGATGTGAACAACGCAAAAGGGAAAGTTACACAAACGTAAAGTTTTATCATCAACCTTTCGTGTTCAGAAAACCCAATAGGGATGCAAGAGACCTTGTAGCATCTCCCTTCATTTGCCGTATTCGGGATTACGACATGCCAGACGGACTGAAAGTTCCCACTAACCTGAAAACGTACGATGGCATGTCCGACCCAGATACCAACTTCACGGTCTTTATGGGTACGATGGATGTACACAAAACCCATGAGCCCGTATGGTGCCGTTTCTTCCCTATCACATTATGTAGGGCAGCATCGGTACGAAAACCTAGCACTAGGAAGCATTTGTATTCATTAATGTATGTCTTATAAAGAAAACGTAATCTCCTACTTACAGAGAGAGTTTAGTTAGGGATCAACTCCATGTTAGGTAAAGATTATAAAACATAATATAATCTATATTTAGTTAAGTCTCCCATCAAGGCATGATTACATTAGGAGCCACATTATATTAAGTAAATCTTTATATTACCAATGTAAATCAACATAAATATATGTACAATATTCTAATGCATAAATAAGATAGGCCATATTATGGAATAAGTCTAACAATATAATCACGAGCGAGGGAATCAAGACAAATCCCGAAAAGTGCAAGCTATAATCAACTTGGCCTCCCCGAGGTCTTTACCAGATGTTCAAGCATTAAACGGAAAGTTGACGACCCTAGGACATTTGCTATCCAAATCAGCGGAACGATCGCTCGCTTTCTTTAAAACGCTGAAGGTTGCATAAATAAAAAAGATTTTAAATGGAGCACCGAAGCAGAAGCATCTTTCCAAGAACTTAAAAACCACCTTCAGTCTCTACCAGCACTCACAACACCAAAGCCAGGAGAAACTTTAACATTGTACCTTGCCGCAACCAATGAAGCAATTAGTGTTGTTCTTTTAACTGAAAGAGAAGTTGTGGAGAAACCAATATATTTTATTAGTCGCGTACTCCAAGGACCCAAAATCAACTACCCTAGCCTAGAGAAAGTAGTGATTACCATGGTATACGCGACATGAAGACTTCACCACTACTTCCAAGCACACAAGATATGTGTTTTCATGGATCACCCAATTAAAGAAAGACTTTTAAAACCAGAGAACTCATGAAAATTGGTAAAATAGGCAATTGAGCTTGGAGAGCATGAAATCATATACAAACCAACTCTGCGATTAAAAGACAAATACTTGCGGATTTTCTTGTAGAATCGCCAAGAACCAAAGAGCGAGTAGAGGCAAAACCTGCGTGCAATGACCTAGGCCAACCTGCGTTTCCTGGGTAGACTTTATTTACCGACGACGCATTAAGCGTTGAAGGATTTGGGCCGGCCTAGTATTAACCGATCCAAACGGACAAGAGGTAAACTTCATAACCTCAAAAAACGAAGCTGAATAGGAAGCCTTATGATGCAGGATTTCTGACCAGGTTTTAATATTTATAAGTACTCGTCTACCTAAGGTCAACCTAATGCACTAACGGACAGTGTACCCGGTCGTGTATAGTGTAGTTGTTGGTAAAGCCGAGGTCGTCCCAAGAGCTATGCTTGCGGATCTAATTTAAGTTCTAATTGTCACTGATTTAAAAGGGGGTTTTATAATTTGTTTAATCAAATTAAAGAAGTAAAAATAAAATAAAAGCAATTTAAATGTTAAGAGATATCAATAGAGAGAAATGTGATAGCCTAATTACTAATCTTGTTATGCCATGATTACATTTTCTAATAAGGTTTTCTATCGCTTCTTGTGGGGATTTAAGTCACTAGACTCAGTTGAGCAATTCGCCCAGTCTATTTTCCATAGCGTCCTATTTCGTAACCTAATGATTACGAGAGGTCATTGGTTTACCCTATGGAAGAGTCATTATACCCAGGTGGCCCCACGCGATATCCATTGCTATTGTTCCTTGAAAAGGTCTTCCTTCTCCATACTTGACCTCTTCAGTTTTCTTTTCTTCCTTCAATAGGCAGTCTTTAGCAATGTGAGCTCCTTTGCAAGTTTTGCATCCTACTTGAATAACATGCAAATTTCCTTTCAGCATCTTCATATCCCTGCCAAGACTTTCAAGTTTGTTAGTAATAACCGCAATACCGTCCAAACTTCCTCCCATGCTTCTACTACTACCCCCATCATGCCATTTTTGCGAGTGGTCTACCATGTCTTCTATAGCCTTTAGAGCTTGAATAGGAGTCATCCTATGGATCGGCCCTTGAGAGTCGAGCATTTGCCTCGTGGAAATGTTGATCCCCTTGTAGAAGATGTTCACCACTTGCTATTTATTGAGGTCATGAGTTGGGCACCTGTAGAGGAGATCATTGTACCTATCCCAAGCTTGGTACAATGTCTCATCACCATTTTGCTTGAAGTTGTGGATATCTTCAAGCTTCTTTGCTGTCTTCAAATGAGGGCAATATCTTTGGATAAATGATCTCTTTAAGAGATCCCAAGTGCTGACAGTCCCTGCTGGCAGTCTATCAACCCATTTTGCGGCTCCAGTGAGTGTCATCGGAAACACTCGAACCATGATTGCATAGTGAAAAACTCCGGGAATGTTGAACAGGCTCACAATGTACAAGACGTTGTCAATATGCTCATGAGCATCTTCGATCTTTGTGGAAAACTAGAAGGGGGGGTTGAATAGTTTTACGTCTTTTTGATTTATAAAAAAAACTTTGTTTATGAAAACACCAATTCGAATTTTATATATCACCAAGAGACTTGCACAATTATAAAATACGATATCAACAAGTATATGATATGACAAATATGAAAGTAAGCAAATAAGTAAAGAGATAGAGTTGGAAAAATGGCACCGTGAGACAAAGGATTTATAGTGGTTCGGCTACGAATCTCCTCTTCGTCCTACTCCACTCCCCGAGCACCTAACTCGGGAGTTTTCTTCACTATGTCAACAAGCTCCCTTATGGCGGAGAAAACCTTACACAACTTTTGCTTACACCGGCTTAACGACACAAAGNCTTGTAGAAGATGTTCACCACTTTCTATTTATTGAGGTCATGAGTTGGGCACCTGTAGAGGAGATCATTGTACCTATCCCAAGCTTGGTACAATGTCTCATCACCATTTTGCTTGAAGTTGTGGATATCTTCAAGCTTCTTTGCTGTCTTCAAATGAGGGCAATATCTTTGGATAAATGATCTCTTTAAGAGATCCCAAGTGCTGACAGTCCCCGCTGGCAGTCTATCAACCCATTTTGCGGCTCCAGTGAGTGTCATCGGAAACACTCGAACCATGATTGCATCGTGAAAAACTCCGGGAATGTTGAACAGGCTCACAATGTACAAGACGTTGTCAATATGCTCATGAGCATCTTCGATCTTTGTGGAAAACTAGAAGGGGGTTGAATAGTTTTACGTCTTTTTTATTTATAAAAAAAACTTTGTTTATGAAAACACCAATTCGAATTTTATATATCACCAAGAGACTTGCACAATTATAAACTACGATATCAACAAGTATATGATATGACAAATATGAAAGTAAGCAAATAAGTAAAGAGATAGAGTTGGAAAAATGGCACCGTGAGACAAAGGATTTATAGTGGTTCGGCTACGAATCTCCTCTTCGTCCTACTCCACTCCCCGAGCACCTAACTCG